>CM060602.1:39619126-39801626 GCA_030578255.1 Tiaroga cobitis | reverse complement strand
TCATCTTTGGTCACCAAAATGACACATTTAAACATTTTTTCCTTGAACAAAGAACTCTTATTGCCTTAAAATAGCTTGAATGTAACTCGACACCATTGCCTCATTTAGTATTCACGGTTCAATGAATATGCAAATGAGCCCCGCCTCCACTCACTCACTCAGCTCAGAGATCCACTGGTTGACGATCACACGTTGATCTGATTGGTTACAAGGTCGTTTGTGACGTCAGAAACACCAGCGATTTCAAACCGTGTTTTTGAGACTGTCTTTGGTTCACTGCAGTTTTAAGCAGAAAATACTCAGCAATGCTGTCGACTTATGAACTTACACATGGTGTGTCTTAAAGCGTATTAAAAACACCACATAGACACATAAACAACATTAAAAGATGGATTTTCACAAATGGTTGTTGGTTTTATCAACTAGCTTGTCAAGTGTGTTTAGGCATTACTGCTTATAGGACTGGGGGATATGACGATATCATGGAATTGATTTAAGTCTTTCTATATTATTTATATATCGCACATGCAAATTAGTGCAGCTTCTAGTGAGCAGGAGTTATTGCCACATTAAAGCGATAAAGAAACACGGACGACGGATGAGTAATAAAAAGTGGGACGTGCTTGATGTTAAAAAGAGTTATTCAAAGTGCAATATGCCGCAAAAGAGAACTCATATTCGCACGACTTTCTGTTTTTAAATAGATTTTCATGTGTTTATGCCCATCTCTGATAGATTAATAGAGTCAAAAGGACAGAATCAGTACTGAGATGTTCTGCGCATCGGGGAATATCACAGTCCTCTCGGATGATCCTAGACTCCTTCTCCACGAAACACCACGGCCTGCGGCTGAAGTCTGGGTTGCTGTTGGTGTTGGAACATGTACAGTAAGTTATGATGGATGTAACTGACATGATGAAGAGAAATTAACACAATAAATAACCACATTTACATGAGCAGGAATAATCCAAACAACACTGGAATGTATGAGCTGCACAGGCTCGGGCAGGTGTGTGTGTGTGTGTGTGTGTGTGTGAAGGTGTGTTTGTGAATATTTCTGCAGAAGATCTTCATGTCTGGACTTGAGAATAAAAGGGAATATTGCAAATATGATCAAGAACATGTGCGGGTCATATTTCACCCCAAAATGAAAAGTAAAAAATGAATTGCTTTGCACTGTGAATAAATTCTCACTGTACTGTAATGTAATGTAAAAAAATATATATATTTATTCATCATGCTGATATTTGTTGTAGGCTGCTGTTGAATAAAAATAATTGTATAAAAGTACTTTTTTTATTCTGACAGTAAAATATAAATGATTAACAATGGGGCAAATGTGTTTCATTGTGTTTAATGTCAAACAAACCATGTCAAACATAAAAATAATATAATGTCAAAATGCAAAAAGGCTTAATTTTCTATATTCAAAACTTTATCAAATTAAATAAACTTAAAATAATGATTAAATTAACCATTATTATTATTATTATTATTATTATTATTGTATTATTATTAAATTAAAAGGTATTTAAAACAACTATTGTATTTAAATTTTTTTTTTTTTAATGGGATAAATTTAATTACATTTAATAGGTCAATTATTTCTTCTAATTTTGGGGTGAATTTTGCCCAAGACGTGTCGGTTCTTGGCATGTTTTGTAAGATTTGTTTATGAATTGAGCCCCATAAACCTGTTTTCTTGTTCTATTAATATTCCAGTCTTCAGGACAAAGGCATGTTGATATAGTGTTGATTATAGTTGCCAGGTCACAGTACCGGATCTGTTTTAGCTCAACTCGCCTGCAGTGTTTGTGTCGACCCAGTTCCAGACATTCCCGCCCACTCGCTGAGTTAGACACGGGACCTCTGTGGAGACCGGTCCCGTCAGAGCAGGACATCGACCCATCTACCAGAAAACATCATTATCTGGAGAACTTAACAGAGAGGACCCACATTACCAGATGCAAACACCTGATAATACACACACACACACACACACACACACACACACTCACACACTCACACACACACACACACACACACACACACACACACACTCTCTCTCTCTCTCTCACACACACACACACACAATGTCACTCTCACACACACCTGTCTCACAGCTGGAGCCGCTGAAGCCGTCAGGACAGAGACAGATTATGTGCCGTCCCGACAGAGAGAAGGACGTCCCACCATTCAGACACAAAACTCCTGCAGGAACACGAACACAGGCGTGAGATCACACACACTGCGGGACTTCTGTGATATTAATGTGAAGATGAATAATGAAAGCTCAGAGGAAGCGTCTGCACCTGGCCTGTCCTGTGAGGCGCGGGGGAAGAGTGTGTGCTGGGCTCTCTGGTGGTCAAGCGAAGAGACACGGAGTTCAGTCGAGACACGACACCATTAAAACATGTGTGCGTGTGAAGTGTGTACTAATGAAGCACACTTACACAAACTGTGAGCGCTGCTAAAGCTATAGTTAAACTCAGACTGCAGAACACACACATTTCTCCTTCGGCCTTCAGACGCTGAAACACAGATCATGTCATTAAAAGCAGGAAAGGCGAGGTTTGTTTTAGAAGTTCACAACGGAGAAATTTCCTGGGAAAATTTGTTATAAAATTAATTTCCTATAACAGCCCAGGTCAGACAGAACAGGCCTGCAGCGGAGACGGAGATCAGCACACATGAGATGTGTGTGTGTGTTGAACGAGGCAAGATGTCTTCCACAGCACAGGGACCCTTTGGAGACTCAGACTCAGGTTGAAGACACGATGAAGGACTCCACACATTGGGGAGGCACAGTCTTTGAGCAAAAGTGAGAGTAATGTTATCAAAAGTGAGAGTAATGTTACATTATAACCAGGGTTTGAAAATTATTTTTCACTCACCAGCCACTTTGGTAGGTCACAGGATCTTCATCACAGAAATATCCGCCTGTCTGAGAAACCCGAGAGACGCTTTGTTCCCTGTGACCATTTATATAATAAAATACTTACAGTAGATGAAAAAATATACACAGAAATATGCATAAATTTATACTTGTATTTAAACACAATAGAATAATAATGTATTTAAATAAATTATAAAGATATAATGGAAAATAAAATAATAATATGAAATACAAAAAATATGATATAAAAATAAATAAATAAATGTATATAGGCTATATATATTGTGCAGATCATTGCATCATTTCTTTATGGCAACGTAAATACATTCTTCCAAAGCAAAGACAGTAACTAACCACAGTAACCACCACAGATGCAGTGGGAATTGCAGAGGCATTCTCAGATGCAGATCCAGTGTCAGTCTCAGAGGAGTATCAGAAGAAGTGGATATACCATTTTAATATATAGTATATATTCATTAGGAATATCAGGTGTTGTGCGAATATTAGGAACCATTCCAGTTGTGGTGGGAGTATCAGTTCCAGTGGTAATCTCAGGAAGAGTCTCAGTAGTAGGGGCAGTGGGAGTATCGTATGCAGTGGGATTATCAGGGGCAGTTTTAGTGGCAGTCTCTGAGGCAGTCTCTGAGGCAGTCTTTGAGGCAGTCTCTGAGGCAGTCTCTGAGGCAGTCTCTGAGGCAGTCTCAGAGGCTGTGGGAGTCTCAGAGGCCGTGGGAGTCTCAGAGGCCGTGGGAGTCTCTGAGGCTGTGGGAGTCTCAGAGCCCGTGTCAGTCTCAGATCCAGTTCCATTTCTTGAGGCAGTGCGAGTTTAAGTTGCAGTGCAATGTCAGTCTCAAAATAAGTGTCACCCTCTGAGGCAGCGTCACTCTCGGAGGCAGCGTCACTCTCTGAGTCAGAGTCACTCTCAGAGTCAGAGTCACTCTCGGAGTCAGCGTCACTCTCAGAGTCAGAGTCACTCTCGGAGGCAGCGTCACTCTCTGAGTCAGAGTCACTCTCAGAGTCAGAGTCACTCTCGGAGTCAGCGTCACTCTCGGAGGCAGCGTCACTCTCTGAGTCAGAGTCACTCTCAGAGTCAGAGTCACTCTCGGAGTCAGCGTCACTCTCAGAGTCAGAGTCACTCTCGGAGTCAGCGTCACTCTCGGAGTCAGAGTCACTCTCGGAGGCAGCGTCACTCTCGGAGTCAGCGTCACTCTCAGAGTCAGAGTCACTCTCAGAGTCAGAGTCAGAGTCACTCTCAGAGTCAGAGTCACTCTCGGAGTCAGAGTCACTCTCGGAGGCAGCGTCACTCTCGGAGGCAGCGTCACTCTCTGAGTCAGAGTCACTCTCAGAGTCAGAGTCACTCTCGGAGTCAGCGTCACTCTCGGAGTCAGAGTCACTCTCGGAGGCAGCGTCACTCTCGGAGTCAGTGTCACTCTCGGAGTCAGAGTCACTCTCGGAGTCAGAGTCACTCTCGGAGTCAGCGTCACTCTCGGAGTCAGAGTCACTCTCGGAGTCAGAGTCACTCTCAGAGTCAGAGTCACTCTCGGAGTCAGCGTCACTCTCGGAGTCAGAGTCACTCTCGGAGGCAGCGTCACTCTCTGAGTCAGAGTCACTCTCAGAGTCAGAGTCACTATCGGAGTCAGCGTCACTCTCGGAGTCAGAGTCACTCTCGGAGGCAGCGTCACTCTCGGAGTCAGTGTCACTCTCGGAGTCAGAGTCACTCTCGGAGTCAGAGTCACTCTCGGAGTCAGCGTCACTCTCACTCTCGGAGTCAGCGTCACTCTCGGAGTCAGTGTCACTCTCGGAGTCAGAGTCACTCTCGGAGTCAGAGTCACTCTCAGAGTCAGAGTCACTCTCGGAGGCAGCGTCACTCTCGGAGTCAGAGTCACTCTCGGAGTCAGCGTCACTCTCGGAGTCAGAGTCACTCTCTGAGTCAGAGTCACTCTCGGAGTCAGCGTCACTCTCGGAGTCAGAGTCACTCTCGGAGTCAGCGTCACTCTCAGAGACACTCTCAGAGTCAGAGTCAGAGTCACTCTCGGAGTCAGAGTCACTCTCGGAGTCAGAGTCACTCTCGTAGGCAGAGTCACTCTCGTAGGCAGAGTCACTCTCGGAGGCAGAGTCACTCTCGGAGGCAGCGTCACTCTCGGAGGCAGCGTCACTCTCGGAGGCAGAGTCACTCTCGGAGGCAGAGTCACTCTCGGAGGCAGAGTCACTCTCGGAGGCAGCGTCACTCTCGTAGGCAGAGTCACTCTCGGAGGCAGAGTCACTCTCGTAGGCAGCGTCACTCTCGGAGTCAGAGTCACTCTCGTAGGCAGAGTCACTCTCGTAGGCAGCATCACTCTCGGAGTCAGAGTCACTCTCGGAGGCAGAGTCACTCTCGGAGGCAGAGTCACTCTCGGAGGCAGCGTCACTCTCGTAGGCAGAGTCACTCTCGGAGGCAGAGTCACTCTCGTAGGCAGCGTCACTCTCGGAGTCAGAGTCACTCTCGGAGGCAGAGTCACTCTCGGAGGCAGCGTCACTCTCGGAGGCAGAGTCACTCTCGGAGTCAGCGTCACTCTCGTAGGCAGAGTCACTCTCGGAGGCAGAGTCACTCTCGGAGGCAGAGTCACTCTCGGAGGCAGCGTCACTCTCGGAGGCAGCGTCACTCTCGTAGGCAGAGTCACTTTCGGAGGCAGAATCACTCTCGGAGGCAGAGTCACTTTCGGAGGCAGAGTCACTTTCGGAGGCAGAATCACTCTCGGAGGCAGAGTCACTCTCGGAGGCAGCGTCACTCTCGGAGTCAGAGTCACTCTCAGATGCAGTGTGATATTCTGATGCAGAGTCACTCTCAGATGCAGTGTAATATTCTGATGCAGAGTCACTCTCAGATGCAGTGTGATATTCAGATGCAGAGTCACTCTCAGGTGCAGTGTGATATTCAGATGCAGAGTCACTCTCAGGTGCAGTGTGATATTCTGATGCAGAGTCACTCTCAGATGCAGTGTGATATTCAGATGCAGAGTCACTCTCAGATGCAGTGTAATATTCAGATGCAGAGTCACTCTCAGATGCAGTGTAATATTCTGATGCAGAGTCACTCTCAGATGCAGTGTAATATTCTGATGCAGAGTCACTCTCAGATGCAGTGTGATATTCAGATGCAGAGTCACTCTCAGGTGCAGTGTGATATTCTGATGCAGAGTCACTCTCAGATGCAGTGTGATATTCAGATGCAGAGTCACTCTCAGATGCAGTGTAATATTCTGATGCAGAGTCACTCTCAGATGCAGTGTGATATTCTGATGCAGAGTCACTCTCAGATGCAGTGTGATATTCAGATGCAGAGTCACTCTCAGATGCAGTGTAATATTCTGATGCAGAGTCACTCTCAGATGCAGTGTAATATTCTGATGCAGAGTCACTCTCAGAGGCAGTGTAATATTCTGATGCAGAGTCACTCTCAGATGCAGTGTGATATTCTAATGCAGAGTCACTCTCAGATGCAGTGTGATATTCAGATGCAGAGTCACTCTCAGATGCAGTGTAATATTCTGATGCAGAGTCACTCTCAGAGGCAGCGTCACTCACGGAGCCAGAGACACTCACGGAGCCAGAGACACTCTCAGAGGCAGCGTCACTCACGGAGCCAGAGACACTCACGGAGCCAGAGTCACTCTCAGAGGCAGCGTCACTCACGGAGCCAGAGACACTCTCAGAGGCAGCGTCACTCACGGAGCCAGAGACACTCTCAGAGGCAGCGTCACTCACGGAGCCAGAGACACTCACGGAGCCAGAGTCACTCTCAGAGGCAGCGTCACTCACGGAGCCAGAGACACTCTCAGAGGCAGCGTCACTCTCGGAGGCAGCGTCACTCACGGAGCCAGAGTCACTCTCAGAGGCAGCGTCACTCTCGGAGGCAGCGTCACTCACGGAGCCAGAGTCACTCTCAGAGGCAGCGTCACTCACGGAGCCAGAGACACTCTCAGAGGCAGCGTCACTCACGGAGCCAGAGACACTCTCGGAGCCAGAGTCACTCTCAGATGCAGCGTCACAGTGTGCTATAAAAGAAAATGCTTTAATAGTGACTAAAGAGAACTTTCTAGCCTTTATTGTTAAGGTTATTAATGTCACTGCTATGTTGCCAAGCAGATCGGCCCAGATTAAAACAATTCTAGAAGCTGTATCAGAATTCCTAGGGATCTCTGAGATTTCAGTAAGCGCAATACATGACATTCTAACTAGCAATGGAACGCAAGGAGACTTGTAGCAAATGGTCAAGAATTAAAAAAAATTGTATTAGATTTGGATCATAAACCAAGTGTAATTTGTGTTCAAGAGTGTTGGCTTAAGCCAAACCTGCAATTTGTATTACCAGGATAAAAGTCTGTTCGAAAGGATAGAGTTGGGAAACAAGGGGGAGGGGTGGTAACTTTTGTAAAAGAAGGTACTATATATAGGGAATTAAGTGAGGTTAAAGATATGGAATGTGCTGTGGTTGAAATATATTTTAGAGAAGAATCAATTGTAATATATAATTTTTATAATCCATATAAGAAGATTTCAATGACGTTGTTTGAAAAGATTAGGAAAGAAACAAAGGAATTATGATGTGGGGATTTTAATGCTCATAACTGGCTATGGGGGAGTAAAAATACAGATTATAATGGGGAAGTAACAGAGCAGCTCATGGATAATAGATCATTAGTATGTTTAAACACAGGAGAAGGAACTAGGTATAATTTAACAGAGAATACGGTATCAAGTATAGATTTAACATTAATATCAAATGGTATGGCTGAATTGAATGGAAAGTAAATCATTTTTCAATTATTTGAAAAAAGAATTGGATGTATGAGAAGGCAGATTGGAATTATTTTAGTAAGCATTGTGAAACAAATAAAGATATATTGGTAGAAGATTCAGTAGAAACATTGGGCCCTATCTTGCACCCGGCGCAAATGACTTTGTACACTGACGCATGTATCATTCCTATTTTGCACCCGCGCAAGGCGGGCTTTTCCCTCCACAGACGCACGTCGGTAAACTAGGAAATGAACTTGCGCTCCCTGGGTGGGTCGGTGCAAAAAGGAGGCGTGTTTCGGCGCAAACATTCCCTAGTGCTATTTTGCAGTTTCAGAAAACAATTCCGCCACTGACCAGAAAAAAACCTAGTCTAAAGTCAGTGGCGCGTTGTTCATAATGCTATTTTAAGCGCGCATGCTTGGCCATAATGTAGCGGGTGCACAACGCGCATACATTTTGATTATCTCAACAACACAGATGCAGCAGTTTTTATTTTTGCACATCATACATTATAACAGGGAAAAATATTAACATCTGAGGGAAATCATTGTGGTGTCCATGAAGATGTAAAAAAATGTAGTTTTTTTCCTCTCACGCCTGTTTAACCGACGCTGATTTGGGTGGGTTTCTCCCATCCCCATACAACGTCACTTCTCTGTCTTTCACTGCACTGACAAGAACGCCGTTCTCCTCGGCTGTGAACCGCTCCTGGCGCGCGCCTGGTAAATCCGCCGTTATAATAGCAATCCGCCGTGCAACATGCGCACCTGCTCTTAAAGGGTATGTTGGACGACGCTCTTATTGGTTTATTTCACGTTACGCCCAAACAACACCTATGAATAATGAAGCTACTTCAGACCAACCCCTTTTAGATTTGCGCCAGGCGCAAGAGGCATTTATCCCGCCGGGAAAATAGCAACAGCGCCGGGATCCGCCCACAAAGTTACTTGCGCTTTGCGCTTTGACACTTGCGTTTCAGATCGTTAAAATAGGGCCCATAATAGCATCTAAATTGCGCAAAAGACGCGTTATGTGAACGGCCAGCGCACATTGCGTCTGAAATCAGGCAAAAACGATTATTTATTTGGCTTTACTCTGTTACATGAAAAATTAAATATGTAATGTCATAATAATTATAATGTTTTGGGAGTTTACTTATGTAATTGTTGCATTAGGCTATGAATTAGCCTAATATTAATAACATTGAATTAATAAACATTTATTGATAAGAACTTGTTCATGTCTTTTCATTTACAGTAGCATGAACCGCGATATGTAACTCGAGTATTGTTTTGAGCAGAAATCGTTAGTCGTGCAACCCCTACACGAGACACACCTGCATAACCATATTTCCATGTTTACCATATAAAACGCTATAGTAATAATCAGTAGGCTATTTAAATGATATCAATAAAAAAGAAAAGAAAAACTAGAACTAGAAAATGAAGTATTTCTTGATACCTTTCAGAGGTTGGCATGCCCTGAACACAGCCTCTAAGTCCTCGTCCAGAATGACTGCAAGGCCTAGAGATAAAAAACAACAAAGAATAAATCAATATAGTATAAATTGTGCACTCATCAAAACACAATCAATGGAGATAATTACTGTCTAAATAATTATTTACTTAATTTGCTTGGATATATGCTCAATGACAGAATAACAATGCGCTCACCTTGATTTTTTGAGAACGGCCACTTGGTTGTCTTCTGAATCACTTGATCTTTGGTGCCGTTTGTGTTCTCCCTGGTATTGAGGTATCGCATCAGCAGGAGACTAATCGTGAACAACATGGCTTGGCGTAAAATATCAGACTATTATATCTAAAAGAATACAATCGAGCAGAGTAAAACGTGCAGAATGAATACCGATGTTAATCAGAACCAATCTTGCAAACAAGCAAACTGAGTAGTTATACAGTCTGAACATTCCAAGTGTTTAAGCTGTGATGTCACAGTGCCGTCACTCGTGCATTTTATAAAGCTGCTGCTGCTGACATTCTTTAAATATAGAGAAATGACTTCTAGCTTATCTGGCCTTTTATTTCTCTAATAATCACTCTGATCTGCTTTATAAACTGCCCTCTACTGTTGTCTGATCTGCTGTCATTCAAACTAATTCACTGGTCATATCTATAAATTAAAGTGTAATGGTTTAGTTATAAAGACAGGTTGATTTGGTTATTTGTCGACCTTTAAGCGCCCTCTTGTGGTGAGATTATGTATGATAGCTTCCGTATGATTTGCGTTGGTAATGCTCCTAAATGCTGGTTGCCAACCGCCAATCAAATCAAAGAAGAAGAAGTTCTTTGTAATGTGTCATGGATGAAGAGCGGCTCGCTCGGTGAAGTCGTGGCCCGCATAAAGGCTGTAAGTCGCTATTATTTTTAATATAATAACTTTAGCTGGAAGTAACATTATTCAAGAACCGCTATAACGCCAAAACAATCTGTTACCTTAAATTATATGTTTATCTCTGTAAAGCTGCTTTGAAACAATCCATTGTTAAAAGCGCTATATAAATGAAGATGACTTGACTTGACATATGTTTCTTCTTTGATGGTATGTAGACTTAATTGCTTTCAGTCTGTCTGTTTTAATGTAATGTTAGATTGAACAGTTCAACTTGGCTTATATTGCTCATGTGACTCACTGACTTGGTTTGTACATGTGCTGATTTAGCCACCTGACATGGTAATATAGTTTGTCTCCACCACTTGCAAACTTGTCCTTACATGACATTAACTTTTATGGTCTTTCTCCCCCCTCCAACATCAAATCTAACCAAAGTAACTTAGACAGTCATTGTTGATGTGAACACTGTTTTATTTGTATTATCTTTCTGATTGTTATTGGGTAAACAAACATATTTTAGAAATTGAACATTTATTTATATTTAGAAATTATATAATATTTATTCATTGCATAATGCAATTGGTTATGGTTGTGCTCACTGTGTACCTAGTTAAACAGTGGAACCAAATGCCACTTTTAAAATTGTAATAAGATGGCTAAACTTTGTGTCATTAAAGAATATCTGCAGAAACTTCTGCTTTTTGTCCTTGTTGCAATATAGATTACCACTGTATATCTGTATTTTGGGACTTACAGTTAAAGACCCAAGGACCAGATATGGTTAATTAAGACCAGGAGTTAGAAGTGCAGTCAATTTAAAACAAGAGTCAGAATTATAATAAATTAAAGAACATTTTACTGAAGATAGCTTGCAGTTTCATCAGGCCGAAGTCAGCTTCAAGAATCACAAGGAGTTTGTTGGCCTCTTCCCCGTACATTTACAAAAATGATTAGGTCTTCACCAAGGTCTAATTGCTTCAGGTTGAATGATTCTGATTGGCTAATAAATAAACACACATTTTCTACACATAGATAGACTGAAGCATATCTCCATTGATTATGCGGCTGACACTCTGACCCTGAATTTAGGCACGGTGTGACCTTCCAGGTTGCAGATCTGGGTTGCTGAGCACCAACATGTCGAAGAAAAGTAGTCAGTCAATCTCTAATAATTAGGGGCAAAGCCCCAAAGAGGATAGCCCCTATTGTAATTGTTAGTTTTCTTATTATTATTATTCCGTATGGAGAGTCTATGGCAGCCTTATCAACGAAACAATGGACAACGAGGACAATGATGAAATTTGGCACAATTGTAATGATTGTAACAAATAGTAATTGGACCAATTTTTGAGTCTCTAGGACCAACTATAGTGCCACCACCAGTTCAAAAATTAAACATTGAAAGGGTTGCTGATCACAATCAATATCTTACATTAAGACTCCGCCCATTACAGTAGTGGCCATTTTGAAAAGTACAGTGTTGTTTTTTTGCTACTACTCATTCAAATTTTATTAAATTCTTACGGAAATTGGCTCAGATGATCATTGGACCGAGCCCCACACACTGAAAAAAACAATAAGTATTGTATATTAATAAGTATAAGTATATTAATTCTTTTAAGGCAAGTTTTTGCACTAATATTTTTTGAGTAAATTTCACACATAGAATTAAGTAAACTCTACTTAACTAAGTTAAGTGAAAGTAACAAAAGAAATTAAATACATTTGACTAAGCTAATAAAAGGTTTAGTAATATTTATTTGGTTGAAGTTTTGTAATACATTTCATTCAATGTAACATTGATTTAGACTTCACTTTTTAAGTATGTGATTTACTTGGAAACATCTAACTAATCATTACAATAGATATAGTGTGTCACCATATTTTCATTTCAGAAGCTGTATGTTTGAAAGCAGAGACCTCTATACTTGGTACACAATACACAACGACGGTAACATTTGATGGATCGTTTTTGTTTGAATGTGTCATTTTAAGTAGAAAATGAACTCCAAATGTCACAAAATGGCAAGTTACTAACCCGTCCCTAACAACAAAAGCAATGATAAAATAGTGTAAATACAGCTGGAAAACAGTGATAAATCAACCTCATTAATTATTCAAGGCATGATGGGAACCTAATTTTTTATAATGTTGATATTTACGCTTTCATTTCTACACGATTGAATTGAGTGCCACTATAGAGTTTACTTATTTTTTAAAATTCTTGCCTGAACTAACTTTTTCTTGTAAATTGCATTGTTTTCACAAAATCATTTTTATCAGTGCAGAAGTAACTAAGATTTTTGATTTTTGATTTTGATTCGCTACCGTTCCGGAGATATGTGTCTCCAAATTTGAGGTAGCCTGTATTTGTTACATTATGTTAGTTAGCTTTGCATATTAATTGGTTAGCATGTTAACCAGATACCATTCATTCTAATGTGGCTCTTCAGTTATCAGGCTAACCATAAGTGACATTAGCATTAAGCTAACTTAGCATGCAAATCTGGTTAACATGCTTTTGTGCTCATTCTTACACTGAAGCCTCTCCTCTGCAGCTTGATAACTGAGTGGCTGAATCAGCTAAACCACGTGCCAGGAGCCCTGATCCATTCTGGTTGTGGGTTTGAAACCTGTGTGGCATGTGCCCAGACCGCAAGAGGTACTGTGGCCTTAAAAAGTGTAAAAGTTGCATTTGTTCGATGGTGTCTATATCTGGAGGAACTCAATAAATACAAATTTATATAAAATTATTCATTTTGAGTTGCTTCTCACTTGAACTATGGAGCTTCTGCATCTTAGCAAAACCACAACTTCCCAGTGGCGCAATGAGATGAGTGACAGGCGTCTGACCGAGAGATAGTGGGTTCAAGGCCGTGTGGGATGACTTTATAAAATTGTGTGTAATGTTGTGTCATGTCGATTCCTTTCTTATTCAACGTTGTACTAATCTTTCTTCCTCTTGGATTAGAAAAAAGTATGTCTTGTTCATTAAGTGTTCATTCTCATCTGAGCTACTGGTCATTTTGAGTTAATTTTCACCTGTACTTCTGAACCAGCTGTTTTTTCATGCATGTTCAATTTCTGCTGTTTTTACTCTTCCTGCTCTTGCTGCCGCTTCAGGGCCTTGGCCCCGTATCGCTGCTTGCAGCTATGTTTCCACTTGTTCCTTAACCTCTAACAAAAAATACTACTACACAAAGACACCGTTTCTTCAAGATTGGATTTGGCCAGGTTTTAACAATAAACAGGAGTCTTCTCAAAACATCAAGATAGCATGTTCTTTCTCTCAAGGAGAGGACACTTTAAATCTAACTGTGAAAGTAAAGGCTTTAACTAAGAAATGGTCTCTCAACTATAGGTTTCAATGATCCCTGAGACCATTGCTATCAGGGTACCCTAGAAAAGCAGATGGATGTAGTGACACCTGTTAAAGAAGTCCACATTTCATCTCTGGAAGCCGGGCTAAATGAGCAAGCACTGTTACTGGCATGGGCCAGACCCTTCGTCACACCTCATATATCAAATACAGACATTTAAAGGATACATGAAATAACATTTTCGATAATCACACTGGTAATTTCTATAACAAAGTAAAATCTCACAAGCCTAGAGAAGTCATTCAACTCATTTGATATTTAGAAGGAAAAAAATGGATTAATACCTTGATTATAATCCCTCATTAGATATACATTGAAGCAGCAGTGGATTCCAGAATCCACTTCTTCAGGACTTCATAACAAAAACTTAACTTGAATCATTACAATAAGGGTGTTGCTTATTTATAACGCTGAAAATATGATTAAGCTAAAATCTTAACAGTTTTTTAATCAATGAAAGAAATGTGTTGTACAAGTAACAACAGTTATAATACCTACTTTTACATTTATCAAAATCAATCGAGTAGACTGATCACTAGAAACATACTATAACCTTTGGAACATGAAAAAAGGTGAAATGACATACATTTTTTCATAATAATATGTATGTACTGTACTTACAGTAAGGCAGTTAATGACAATATTTAACCTGTAGTAAGTCAGTCTAATCACTTGGAAAGTACTACAACCTTTGGAATATATATTAAAAAAACACTATAGGTGAAATAGAGTTTATTACATAAACATATGTAATAATATGTTTATTACATAAACATTTGATAATTGTACAGTAAGGGAGGTATTGTCAATTTCACCTGTAGTAAGTCACAGTGGTCATTAGGAAAGCACTACATCCTTTAGAACATGAAAAAGGTGAAATTACATACATTTTTTCATAATAATATGTATGTACTGTACTTAAAGTAAGGCAGGTATTGACAATATTTAACCTGTAGTAAGTCAGTCTAATCACTAGGAAAGTACTACAACCTTTGGAATATAAAAAAAACCCACTATAGGTGAATTACAGTAATTTTTTCATAAACATATTTGACTATTGTACGTACAGTAAGGGAGATATTGTCAAAATTTCACCTGTAGTAAGTCAGTCTGATCACTAGCAAAGCACTACACCCTTTGGAACACGAAAAAATACTTTAGGTGAATTACAGTAATTTTTTCATAAAGATTTTTGACTATTGTACGTACAGTAAGGGAGATATGAAATTATGAAGAGGATAAAACCTCGTGTAACCCAGGTTAATAAAGAGACATTGTTGACGTAAGGGAAAAAAAGAAAGAAAAAAAAGAAGACACTGACACTTAACATGAATATGTAAGTTATTTTATTAAATATCTTAGAAGAGGAAAAATGAGAAAATGCATAAATTTAAATTAATTTAGATTTTTATTCTAAATTGATGAGTAGAGAATGAGCCCCGCCTTGTGGAGCCAAAACGGGAAATTATGAAATTGCGAGAGAGAGAGAGAGAGAGAGAGAGAGAGAGAGAGAGAAAGAGAGCAGATGGCGCGATTCTGAAGAGCGAAGAAATTTGAATTAGAACCGAGAATAACTATCAGTTGTATTGAAGAAATAACTTTTGAGAGACTTTGAAACTAAAGTGAGGATTGAGTTTCATCGGTGAATGAGTGCGGGTGAACGTGTGACTGATTGCACGTTAGGCTGCAGAGGATTCGGGCCTAAAGTAGGAGTTTGCGTTTGAAAACCTTCATTATCGAGAAATTGAGTTCTCTTGGTAAGCGAAATTATTATATTTTCTATCACTAAGAGTTTTCTTTGTTTAAATGTCGATTAAATAGTGTTTAAATATTAAATGCTAGTGTTATATGCATTCGTATGTAAAAGAGATTATAAGAAGAGTTAATATTTTGTCTAAAATGTGAAGAAATATTGCGTGAATGGGTCAAATAATGAATGTTTCCGAGCTAAGAGTACTTTGAACAGTTAACAGATATTATTCTGGCGACATTTTGTCGTGTGTTCGAGCTATGAGTTAATGGCCGTTTGTGACGCCCATTTAATACGAGCAGATGAAGCCCAAGCGCGTCATTTGAAACTTGCTCGCAGTACATTTATGTGAATTTAATGTGCTAATAGTTTAACGAAATTGAAGTCAGAGATGTTTAATGTGTTTATATTTAGATTAAATGTTGTAATGATGTATATTTTTGAAAGAAATGACTAATTGTATCTTTGGCCTTGTCTTTTGCAAGGTTGTTTTTTTTTTCCTCCCTTTCCCTTGTTTTCTTTTTGGACACTTTTATTATATTTCCCTTTTCCATGTCCATTTGCTGAGACGGACGTTGCACATTCCTGGATGCTGAACGAGTTTGACGAAGATTTCGCACGTGTATTGTCCCCATTGAACATCAGAAAGGAAGCCATTGTGAGCGGGAACTGGCGAGCCATGCCCATATAAGGACCGAGTCTTGAATCAAGGAAATGAGCTGAGTGGTAGGCATAGACAGTAAAAGAAATGGACACAGCGACCCCATAGATTTCAACGGAGAAAGTTGAAGCCCATAAAAGCACTCACTTCCTGATAGCCAAGCGCACTGCGCAGGCTCAAACTGAGCTTGACGACGTAGATGTCACGTGAGCAACCGTTCTGACCTTCTAGTAGCTGTGCCGAGACAAATCTGAATTGAAATCTGAAACAAATCTGTTGTTGAACTATTTTGTCCCGTTGCTTTTATGAACTCTCTATCTATGGGCTTCTCCCTTGACTTTATGCCTCCATGTCCACCCGATTGCCTCATAGACAGTAAACGATTGCCTACGAGCTTCTACTTCTGTCTATACGGTAATTTCTCTACTGTGACAGAACGTCCCGTGGTTATGTCGCAATCGTTAGCCTATTTTTACAAAAACGGCTTCTACGGGACCATAACGTAAGATACAAAGTAATGGAGCCTTTTATCCATTGTCCCGTTTCTTAAGAAATAAATAATGGACAAATTGAGTCTTTGGACGCTTCAGATGTAAAGTTATTCGCTGTCAAAGTGACGCCAAAATGAATGGGAGTCAATGGGATGCTAACAGTAGGTGATAGCCAGCTACAATGGCGGCCCCCAGAGGCAGCTTCAGTTTCCGGCGGATGGATTAAACCCTTGGTGGTAGGACCGTGCAAACGTTTCTTTTCTGTATTGACTAAGCCTGAATTGCGGAAGAAGGATCTCGCGGAAGAATCATCAGACTGAAGCTGAAATTCGGTAACCTGGTATAAACTGATACTGTTGGTTGAGCACTAAATCGGACGTAGTGTGATTTCAATCTTCCCCGTTGCTGTTATTTCTTTTTGATTATTTCAAGTCCTTTTGTATTTTTATTATATTTTCATTTTTATATTTTTTTTACTCTGATTGAATATTGTATTGGTTTTCTCATTTGTTTCCTATTTTGTTTCTAAGGTGACGAGAGTTGAAAGGAGAATTTAAAGGGTAATTGGGTGAAAAAGTTGTAGCCAGAATTAGATTTAAACATAGCTAAAATTAGGTTTAACTGTAATTAGAATTAAATTATTCTATTATTCTACTAAAATTAAATTATACTATTATAAATAGGTCAAATTAGCTTTATCTTATATAGATAGGAAAAAAAGGGAAGTGAATTAGTTAAATTTATTAGCTTGAACCTAAATAGGAGTTAACTCTACATAGGTGAAGGTGTAAAGAAGTCACACTTTCACTTGTCCAGAACACAACTTTTGTGTCTTTCTTATTAGTTATTGTTTTTCCTCGGAGTTATGTAACAAGATTCTCAAATTTTACTGTCTTATCCTATTATTATTCTTATATTGCTTTATTTTATTTATCAATTCCTCGAAATATACTTGCCTGTTCTAACGCAGTTCAAGTGTGTCCTTGATTCCTTCCCCTTGTTGTTCACACGGTCTCTTGAGCGAGTCTAGTCTTCTGATCGCTGGTCCAAATCTTAGAGCAGTGCACCTTCTTCATGCTCATCTGCATATTTCGTAGTTTGAGAGTGGGGGTTGTGTTCTAGCCGCGAGGTGTGTTACACTTGGATTGAACATCTCCTCTTCACTTTCGTCCAGGGGATTGACAGCCTCTGGCGAAGTCATTCGAACCTTTGATTTACAGCCCATACCTGCCTTTTACTCCCCAACTGGATTATGATTTTTCCCCTTTTGATTTGAAACCCTAGACTTTGTTATATTCAGTTAATTGTGATTTTTGAGGACAAATACAATCTTGCAAGTCATTTTGGTGTACTTGTTTAATTTATGTACGGCCGAAATTACTTACTTCTACATTTCTAAGATAAGAGCCTTGGTCTCAAAAGCCGAGTTGGAAATGATCATTCACGCTTTTATCTCGTCTCGTTTAGACTATTGTAACAGTCTTTTTATTTGCTTTAATAAGAAAGATCTTTGCCGTCTCCAGACTGTCCAAAATTCTGCTGCTAGGCTTTTAACCCATACGAGTAAAAGGGCACATATTACTCCAGTTTTAGCTTCACTTCATTGGTTACCAGTGAAATTTAGAATGCACTTCAAAATTTTGGTTCTAACTTTTAGAGCTCTACAAGGACGGGCACCCCCATACATCTCTGACCTGATACAGCTGCGTACATCCTCGCGTAGTCTGAGATCAACAGGCCAGAGACTATTAGTTGCCCCCCTTACACATTTTAAAACTAGGGTGGACCGTTCATTTCAAGGTGTGGCACCCAGGTTGTGGAACGCTTTGCCTCCTTCCATACGCTGCTTGGATTGTGTGGAAATATTTAAAACCCAGTTGAAAACTCTTTCCTTTAAAGAGGCTTTTGACTGGACGGTAGGGTGTTTAGGCTGGTCTAATGTGTACGTGTGTTTAATTTGATTATGTGCTGTAATGTATTTATAAGAGTTGTGAATTATTTATTTTGTTGTGAAGCACTTTGTGATTTTTATCTGAGAAATGTGCTATACAGATAAATTTTACTTACTTCAGAACAGTCACCCACTGAGGCCAAGATAATGGTCTGATCTGAAATATGAACTACAGAAACAAACAGTAACAGACATGGCTTTAACTTACAGGAATAGTTCAGCTAAAAAGTTCTGTCATCATTTACTTACACTAATGTCCATTCCAAACTGTCTATCTTCTGTGGAGCCTAAGTTAATCATCGAACAATTGACATCAATGGTCTCTACGATCAACTTAGGCTTACGATGCTTTTGGGAAACGCAGCCCAGTTTGATTTGTGAACAAATCATTCAGGTTTTTTGAGAACTGAAGCATTGAATTAGATTCATTGAAAAAAAAGAATAATTTTTTTCACAAATATGACATCTACTCTCATTATCAACACAAGGAGAGCGATGGGCGGATGTCAAGATTTTTAATAAATAGCATCTTAAATTGATATATACAGCATTTAAGAGACTTTCATGGTGCCTTTTACTATTTTGAAGCTTGATGGCACAATTCACTTTATAGTGACCAAGATAGTCTTCAAAAGATAGAAGAAGAAAAAAAAAATGCACCTTTTGTGTCCCACCAAAGAAAGAAAGTCATACAGGTTTTTGGAGCGACATGAGAAATGCATTGGTACATGAAAAAATATACATATAAATATGCATATATTTATACTTTTATTTAAACACAATAGAATAACAATGTATTTATATAAATTATAAAAATATAAATGGAAATAAAATATGAAATACAAAAAAATATGATATAAAAATAAATAAATACATGTATATAGGCTATATATATTGTGCAGATCATTGCATCATTTCTTTATGGCAACGTAAATACATTCCTCCAAAGCAAAGACAGTAACTAACCACAGTAACCACCACAGATGCAGTGGGAATTGCAGAGGCATTCTCAGATGCAGATCCAGTGTCACTCTCAGAGGCAGTGTCAGAAGAAGTCGATATACCAGTTTAATATATAGTATATATTCAGTAGGAATATCAGGTGTTGTGCGAATATTAGGAACCATTCCAGTTGTGGTGGGAGTATCAGTTCCAGTGGTAATCTCAGGAAGAGTCTCAGTAGTAGGGGCAGTGGGAGTATCGTATGCAGTGGGATTATCAGGGGCAGTTTTAGTGGCAGTCTCTGAGGCAGTCTCTGAGGCAGTCTTTGAGGCAGTCTCTGAGGCAGTCTCTGAGGCAGTCTCTGAGGCTGTGGGAGTCTCAGATCCAGTTCCATTTCTTGAGGCAGTGTGAGTCTCAGATCCAGTTCCATTTCTTGAGGCAGTGCGAGTTTCAGTTGCAGTGCAATGTCAGTCTCAAAATAAGAGTCACTCTCGGAGGCAGTGTAATATTCAGATCCAGGGTCACTCTCAGAGGCAGTGTAATATTCAGATGCAGAGTCACTCTCGGAGGCAGTGTAATATTCAGATCCAGGGTCACTCTTAGATGCAGCGTCACAGTGTGCTATAAAAGAAAATGCTTTAATAGTGACTAAAGAGAACTTTCTAGCCTTTATTGTTAAGGTTATTAATGTCACTGCTATGTTGCCAAGCAGATCGGCCCAGATTAAAACAATTCTAGAAGCTGTATCAGAATTCCTAGGGATCTCTGAGATTTCAGTAAGCGCAATACATGACATTCTAACTAGCAATGTGTAACCGGGTTGAAATTATTTTTTTACTTTTACGGTTGAAATGTCACCAAATCCTGATGAACATTGTCTTCTATATGTTTAAGATATGTTTTATTGTCAATACTTATGCCTGTATGTTGTATTCAGACCATGGTGTTAATACCTGTACTTTCACTTTAAGAGGTCGCAGGTTTTGTGACGTCATTCATGCGCTTCTCTCAGTTCGCGCCAGGCTATCTGATACCCCTTTTCCACCAAGGCAGAGCTGGTGCTGGTTCGGAGCCAGAGCCTAGTTTCAAATCGGTTCTTTGGTTTTCGACCACCAAAGCACCAGCTCCGAACCAGTAAAAGTGGTTCTTAAGTAGCACCAAATCATTGCTGGTCTAGAAGTAAGAACCGCTTGCGTCAGCGGCTGGGGGGCGGGGTTACCGTGGCCAACAAGACGAACAGAAACTTGTGACCGCCATTTTTGAATTAGCAGCTAATCGAGCTAATAGCAGCTCGATTGTAATCTCCGTTTATGCAAGTTACGGCGAGCTGCACGAACACGTTGTATTCGCCGTGTTTGGATGCCGATGTACGTTAGGTTCGCAAAGCCATGAGAATCAATAGTAATGCAACGGCCGCCATTGTTGATAGAAGGCTTGTTCGAGATGCATCGGAGCGGCGCGGACCGATCGGAGCTGCGGGAGTGTTTGGAGATCATGGAGATCTCCTTGTGCTTTTGGATCGCTTTCGCAGTGCTTTGATGTCATGCGGCAATCGATCTGCGAGAAGCCGATGCATCTCGAACAAGCCTGGCGTGTTTGTGTTTGGCGCTACCGCACTAGCGTTGCTGGGCAACATGAGACGTATGCAGTGACGTAAGATCTGGCTCTGTTGTGGCTCTCAAGCCGGTGGAAAGGCAAACCGGTTCTTAGTAAGCTTGTCAGTTGAACCAACTCCGAACTGGCTCTGGCTCTGAACCAGCACCCGGTTCTTGTTGGTGGAAAAGGGGTATGTGAGGAGGTAATGTATTGTTCTGCGCGTCAGTTTTAAACACTCGTTTCGGTTTTTGGATGATGCAAACTTTGTTTTATGCATGTATAAATTTATGTTAGTTTTGAGGTTGTAAACATGCAGTTAATGTCAATTGAACATAAACCTTGTAAACTGACTTTTTGCAAGCTTTAAAGTAGACATTTTTTCCACATGCTAGTCTACAGAGTTTTCTGTATTATCTGCTAACAGGAGCTTGAGGTCTGTATGCTGTGTGAGAAAGACTGCATGTGACGACAGCCTTATGTTTTTTTTTTGATTTGTACAGGTATGTGTATAATGTTCATTATAATTCATTTGGCATAGTATTTACACTGGTTGTATTAACCCTCGGGGGACCAGGGTGTTTTTGGGGCCATTGGGATGTTTTGACATGCACTGACATTTGTGCATTTTTCAGTTATTTATAAACATGTTAATGGCAAAGGTGTAAATTCACTCTATATAGCACAAACGGGGCTACCATGATATGTTAGCAACATGTATGTACATGTTTGTATTTTTGAGAGAATATTATTTATGCATGGTTATTGAAAAAAATAAAAATGAAAGTTTCTGAAATAAGGCCACAAAACACATATTGATTATTTCTTCACAAGACTTTTGAAAATTGTATCACATAGTCTAGAATATTTGCTCCAAAACTATGTGAGAAACATCCTGACTACTCATTCAGATAAGTCAATAAAGTCTTTTACATTTTTAATGACGCGTTTTGTTTGAGAAAGCTTTATGCAGGAGGCTTGATCTCTCATTAATATGTGTGGCATTCCACACCTGAGAAAGACAAAGACCCTCCCCATAATGGCCCTATTAGGTGCTATCAGGCCATATCATTATGAAGAGCCTTGCAGAAAGAATGAGGAGATTTAAAAAAAAAAAAAGGCTTTTAGATTGTTTGGATTTATTTACGACACACACACACTGCTTAGAATAAGTGAACACACCCATGCTAAAGTTGACTAAAAAGAGGAATACAAAATCTTAATGCCTTAATTAAAAACATGAGGAAAACTCCAACCTTTAGGAACATGAATAATGTCCTTGAATTCTTTGTGAATGAATAATGTATCGCAAATAATTAAATGTTCTTCTTTAAAATACAGGGTGCATACGTCTGGACACATCTATCACACACCCTTCACCATATAGACATGGTTTTATTTCAGTTCAAAGTTATAGTTGGAAACATCTTGAAAAGAAAATTGTCTTTTTCCATAAATGTCTTAGTTTGATCATACATATTTCAAAGTTGAGGATTCATTATTTTGATACAGCTTGCATTGGAACAAACACTATAACATCTTAGTTGATTAGTTTATTGACAAAACATACTATATATTTAACATATGAGCAGAAACTCCTAACAAAAGCTTATTTGATGTCTATTTTAGAGTAAAAACTTTATCCAAAACTAGTCAACGAAATGTTGTCTTTTAGGCCACGTTCACACCGCAAGTCCTAATGCTCAATTCTGATTTTTTGCTCAGATCCGATTTTTTGATTGGCTGTTCACATTACCTTTTAAAATGTGACCTATATCTGATTGCAGTGTGAACTGTTTGAGGTTTCAAACTAACCGGCATGCGCAAAAGAACAATAACGACATCAGACGCAGCAAGCGGTTGCATTAAAGTTCGGAGGTTATGGAGGAAGTAAGCATATTCGCATTTATTTCATAATGGTTGTGAATGGCGAAGGAGCGGAAGCACAAAAGGAACAGGCCTGATTTTATGTTTTGTTTCTGTTGTGTGTGGCCAGCTGGCTTATACTTTTGCTTTGTATTTGTTTATTTTACTATTAAAATGTTTAAATGTTCGCCGGTTCCCGCCTCCTTTTTCCCACAACAACGAACCCCGTTACATTGGCAAACTCATTAGCGAATTACTCCTCGTTTGTATATCTTTCTATATGGTGAATTATTGCATGATATACCTGGATGTTCAGTCAGAACATATGCGGTGTGACACTAGGATGGTTCACATCACAACACAAACGTCCGTGTGCTCGTCTGATTCAGAGATTTCGTCCAGGAGAAATTGCGATCGTTGAAATTCTCTGCAGCAGACGGACTCTATCTGTGTCCGTAGCGCACAGCGAGAGCACAGGCACCAGCGGTCCGCCCAGCTCGAACCCGTCCGGGCTCCTCGTCCGCCTCCTGTTCCTCCAGCAGCCTCAGCTGCTCTTCACTATACTGCGGCTCGTAAAGATAGCCACGAACAGCGGACTCGAGCAGCAGAATTTCAAAATCCTCTACTTCCATATCAAGTTTAGTTTCTTCCGTCATTGTCGTAACTTCCTATCTCCACAGCCCTTGTTAGCTTAGCTTCTAAACAAGATGGCTGATATTGATTTCAGTATCTACAAGAGAAGTCCCACCCACTGATCTGTGATAGCTCTGTTAGCGCATTAGGTACAACCCCCTATGGGTGGGTTTGAAAGGGTGGGAATTTGTGTTTTTAGTCTATACAGAAATCCCCCCTTCTTACACTTCCTCCTACAATGACGTCAAATGACGATTTTGCGTCATTGTAGGAGGAAGTGAAAAAGGTAAATAGTGTATTTCTCTCGTCTTAGGGGAAAATGAAAGAATGTTGCACGACCATTCAATAGTATGACTGGTTGTCTAATAATGGACCTCTTAATGCAAATGGGTGAAGTGTCCCTTTAAGGTTGAGCCGCTGTAGCCACTTGGACTATTTTAACGATGTCTTTAACTTTTCTGGGCCAGCGAGTTTCGATCCCTTAGAAGCCTATGGAGGAGTGATCCAGCTCTCAGATTTAATCAAAAATATCTTAATTTGTGTTCTGAAGATGAACGAAAGTCTGACGGGGTTGAAACGACATGAGGGCGAGTAATTACTGACAGAGTTTACAGTTTGGGGTGAACTAACCCTTTAAGGTGTCAAAGTAAATAACACTCAATTCTTATGTGCTTCAATCTCATATTTACCTAATCCAAGTTTAGCCAGTTCCTCCAGTTCTTTTGTGGGGGCAGAGAACCATCATCTGGCCCTGGAAGGAGGAAAAGTTTTACTTGCCAAAAAGGGTTTTCCCTGCGGCCTCCATATCCTCCTGTAAACACACATACATAACTGTGTCAGCAGGCATTCTTGGCTTGGGCGGGGGGATATATATATATATATATATATATATATATATATATATATATATATATATATATATATATATATATATAAATAATGACCAGGATGATAGTAAAGATTTGCTCCAACCAAATTAAATGTAACCTTCTTACAACCCGTATTTATACAGATTTATATTTCCTATTTAGTTTATTACAATTATTAATTATTCCTCTCTTTTTTTGTGACCTATTTAGATCTTATTTTCTCTTCACAGGTCGAATAAAATAACTGTTTTACATATGAGTGTAAGTCTTTTTTTCCTTACATCGACAGGATTTCCTTAGTGACCTGGCCTGGGTTACATTACTACATTTTCAAGTCGTCTCGCTGCAAGGAAATTAATTGTTTTCTAATTACGAATATAATCTCATGGATCTATTCTTAAGTATGATTGATGTTTTGGGCCCAGCTTTTGTGTTCCTTCCTCTCTAGCTCATTTATTATTTATCTGTTGATATAATTATGTTCTTTAGCATGATTGGTTTAACTGGGATACAATTTTCTAAAACGGCAGTCAAATGGCCGTGATCAGACTGGCAGTTTACTGACACTTTGCTGAACGCGGCTGACTGGATTGAGATCACGACCATTTAAATGGTTTAATTGGAATAAAATTATCTTAAACGCCAATCATGCAAAAGAACATAATCATATCAACAGATAAATAATAAATGAGCTAACGTTAGAGCGGGAGAAAAAAAAAAAAAAAAAAAAAAAACGCCAAAAAATCAATGGTTTCTGAAACTTGAAACTTCTCAATCTTAAAAGTGCAGTTTTTGTCATTAATATAATTTTAAAATAAGGTTTTGACTCGAGTAACTTACATTCACAAAAAGACACTATGCATTTGGGCAACGGTTTTGCTTCAAGTTAGTTAGCATATCATTAAACAACTAGCCCGAACTTCTGCTAGCACATTAACAATTCTAATGTTAAAAAAGAAAACTTACATCGAACTTAATTGCCGGTAAAATGGTCGTGTTGTTGTGGAAAGTAACGTTGAATCATCATTTCTCGCTGCCAGCTCCTGTCTAGCACGGGCTGCAGCATTAAGTGGACGGTTAAAGCCCTCGGGCTGCTGACATGGTGCTATCAGTAGTGATGTGACATTTGAACCGAGGCATCGGAGCTTGTGTCGAGAAAAAATGGGCGTGCCAGATGAAGCCGCGATTCGAGGCTTGTGTTGTTAACGTGAAAATCACGTGACTAATGACAAACGAGGCCTCGGTTTGTGTGGATACGTCATCGGTTCGGTCTGAGTGTCATGTTGCGCTTCTGGATAAAGGGGCTTCGAAACTCGCGCCACCTCGTGGCTGTTGCAGGAGTAGTAGAAGCAGGTGTAGTGTGTCTGAGTCAGAGTTAGAGAAATCTCATTGTCGTTATTGTGTCATATATGTGTTAGGGCTGTATATTATTACACTTTATCAGGTTAGAATAATTATTAATAATAATGAATAATTGTTATTATTAATTATTGTAGCTATATTATAGTCTTGTTATATTAATTAGATACGATTATTTGGATTGCTTTGGATTTTTGGTAGCTTAGATTCTTGTATCTGGACTGGACTGCTTTTTAATTTGGATTGCCCTTTTGGATTTGTTTGCTTTTTATGACATCTTCCTTTTTCATGGTAATAGAGCCAGCAAGAAAGAGGAAATCCTCCCCTGTCTGGGCTCAACAGAAGCATCAGTATCTTCATTTATACCCGCTGGCACTGACATTTTATGTTCCCCTGCATCCTCTGTTCCTTGTGAAAGGATATTTTTCCAAGGCTGGTGAGGTTTTGTCCAAGAATAGGAATTGTCTAGACCCCAACACTTCAAAAAATTCATTTTCTCAATAAAAATCTATTGCAATCCTTCCTCCATCCACCCCAAACTGCAGTGTTTACTGCAGTGTTTACTGCAGTTTACTTTATTACACTTCCTCGAGTCCCTCCACCATAAGCACTGCACTCAACACAGTCACTTTTGTTGTTCATACTGTCCCTATCCAATATTTTTTGGAATAATTAATTAACTGTGTGTGTGACAGTCTCTGTACAATGCAGACAGAGAAATATACACGTTTTATTTCATACCCAGGCAATGTACAAATGTCTGCACAGATCTCTTTATTATTGCAAATGAAAGGTTACAGAGACATTAACTCATATTTAGAAGAAGATAAATAAATAAAACATTGCGGGAGGGGGGCGGGTCATTGGTTCAGAATGAATTAATTTGCCTGCAATTTCTTTGCACAATAGCTAGGTGTCACTAGTGAGCAATGCTGAATGAAGCTTCGAGTAATGAACCTTTGGTTGAAGCAATGGCCTGCGAGGTCTCAGTGGTTCAGGAAGCCTCATCTTGCCATCACTAGCTATCAGTGCTAATTACCAGTTAACAGTTGCTAGTAGCCTACTCATCATTAGCTACAATAGATACTAGTACTTATTCATTAGCTACAATAGATAGTACTTATTCATTAGCTACAAGTGCTTATTCAATAGATACTAGTAGATATTCATTAGATACTAGTACTATTCATTAGCTACAAGTAGGCTACTTATTAGATACTGGCACGGCCGCATTAACAATAGGGCTAGGCGGGGCTAAAGCCCCGGGGCCCGAGCAAGGAGGGGGCCCGTGATTGGCTGTGGTGCAGATACTGCTAGCCATCTGATTGCCAAAGCCTTACCACGCAACGCCCCCCACAAATTAGCCCTGTTATTTAGTGGCGCTTTGCCATATATTCCATGCATTATCATGGAATCATTTTCATTAATATTATAGAGACGTTCGCAAAGACCCGCCTTTTTTATTTACTGACAAGCCAGGCGGCTCTCACGAGTCACGCACGTCATGTTCTCACTCACGCAGTAAAAAATACATCACGGGGCAAAGACTAACATTACACCGAGTGACTACGAGAGAGAGTTCAGAGCAGCTTAGCCTACTGTTGATATGAAACAAAGTCTAAACTTTTAAATATTGTCATTTAAGTCATTTAAAGAATTAATCTACTGACAGCTTTGTTGTCGGACAAAATTGCGTATTCAGCGTTATGATTGGCCAGGCCGCCTGTCAATCAAACCCCCGTGGGCAGCAGGACATGGTGAATTAAAACGTCACGTTTTAATTTGATATAACAAATACATTTATTCTATATTTAACTTGTGAACGATCGACCTGCTGCTGCACGTTGGCCTATAGATGGCTGCCTGCGCCTTATTAGAATATGCATCAACCAATAAATCGCCTCCACTCTTCATTTCATTCTAGTCTAGACTATTCTTGAAACACTGCGTCATCATCGACCCCACAACTTTTCGGTAAGTTTGAATATTAACTTGATGTATGTATGATATTGCTTTTTGTGTTTGATCAAACTCTATATTCGCCTAAAGGGCTGGCGATAATATATCCGATAGAAATATGTCAATTTTGCTGCGCCATCATGATGTAAGTTTATAATTTAAACTCGTTTTAAAGCATTGTGGTTTGGACACAAATTATTTTAAACTGCTCATGCACAGTAAGCAGCGGGAGAGAATTAATTTAGTAAATGCTCGTTTTGAGACCATGGTAAACTTGAGACGGTTTTGCACAGCGGCAGCGCACTTGAGTTCCGACCCTGAGGTCTTAAAGTGACAGAAGCTGCTAATAAAGCTGCTGTCGCCTTTTGTGTCAATAATGTTAATCAAACATCAGAAAGAAAGTAATTTACCCCTTGACTGAATCACTTTTGTAAAATTAATAAGAATAAATTGTTGAATTTATAGTGAAAACTATGTATTTTATATTTTGATTACTTTATACAATATAATATTATTCAGTGCTTTAAGTTTTTCAAGTAGGTCGATTTCTTATGTGCCTTTGTTCTATTGTTATTTGTGACTCTTGTCATCAGTAAGCTTGAGATTCTTTTCTTAAGCTATATTATTTTTTGTGATATTGAAATTGGTCACAAGAATTATGAAATTTTAGTGGCATTACATTTTGATATGATAAAAAATCGTGTTAAAAGTAATATAACTTAACTGTGAAGAATATCATAGATGGATAAAATGACTCGTATAATGATATAACATTTAGCTCATGTAGTTGGTGACCTAAAGTGGTGGGGGGGCCCTGCAGTAACTCATAGCCCCGGGGCCCAGTGAGCTCTTAATGCGGCCCTGGATACTGGTACCTATTTACAGTTTTTTTTTTTATTCGCTTTGGTACTATTTTCACAAGTAAGGTGTACATTTTCAAAACTCTTAGTACAAAAATCCAGACTGATCACACTTGTAACACAGATAGTCATTCTTTCAAAACATGATCCCATGCTTTCATTACACATTTTTCAGTCCACATAATCATTGTTTCAAACACAAGATTATTGTAATATGTATGAGAACGTTTGGTTTAATCACAGAAACACAACAGTGTGATCTTCTTTCAATTTAGTACTTTTAACAATCAGTTCATTCAACAGTTAGGTAATGCACGTGGTAATTACATAAGTTAGGTAAACAATGCAAGATACATGTTTCAAATCGGGTGTTGCTGAAATAATTACAGTATTACAGGCTACAGTTGCCACATTAGAAAATACACGTGCATTACCTAACTTATGTAATTGAATCCATAATGTTTGTAATAGTATCTGCAGTGAGTTATCAAAAGCTGTGATGAAGTATGACACAGCCATTAGGTTCTGTGCTAGAACAGAGTTTGCTGGCAATACAGTAAATGTGTTCACTCTATAGCCTTTGACTGAATCTATACTGTAGTGGACCTTTACAGATGAAGGCTGAGTTACAGTAATGTGGCAGTCTCTACCAGGGTACTCTGTTTACAGTATCACATGGCATACATACTGTAATGTAAAATGCTGTGTTTGATGCCATCTGTCTCCCTTCGACTCATGCATCTCTAATCAATCTAATGTTTTACAGTCATTGACCGTTTCCTCTCCATTATACTCTATTCTGCTTTACAGTGTTTTCACAAATGGCAAATTTCTCGGTATCTCTCTCACACACACATGCGTGTGCACTTTGAACATAGGGGTGGTTATTATCTATAAATCACTTATGTAAAAAGAATTCATTACATTTGGTTATCCATATCGGAAATTGCAAACAAGTTATAGAAACTGTATATAGAATCAATATCTATAGAAATCTATAGGTGTACCAAATGATTCATTGATTAACCATTAAGATCAGTTGGATGAAATAATAGACAAATGTATTAAACTGAACAAAAAGAGATGCAAATCAAAAGTTTGAGATTAAGAGCTTTATGAAAGGCAGTTACTGTGAATGAAACAGGTATGTAGATGAAACACTTATTTTGTGTTGTGAAAAGGATACTTTGTGATTTTGTAAATTGTACCTGATGAAATCTTTGAAAAAAGTGCACTTTTGATGATCTGTTGTGATATTAGCACTAAGAGTATAGAAAATGTACACCTTACTTGTGAAAATAGTACCAAAGCGAATAAAAAAAACTGTATTAGACACTTTTATTTTACACTTAATTATTTTGGGTTGTATGTGTAACGTTTGGCTAAAAAGTACTTAAGAAAACCCGAGTAGGTTCTCATCACCCAGGAAAATAAAATAATAAAAAACCCAAAAGAGAATAAACCAAATGTGGTCATAATAACATGAATGACCCTGCTGGTTCGAATTGGATTTAAAGACAGAGACGTGACTTCCAAACAATACAAATTTATTTCACAAAAAGAATCCACTAAAAGCTTTTAAAAAAAGAGAAAAATGTAATACCAACAGTTAATCAGACACTATAATAGATCCAACATTAACAGAAGGGACAAAAATCACATCAAATCAGTGCATCACGACTTTAAAAGCAGGTGACAACCATACAAACAAAAAATATATAAACTCTGTTAATATCACAGTTCGTCGGACAGGATAGCCTACAAACAGACTTAAACCCCACACACACACACACACACACAAAGAACAAACAGTCTAAAACTTAAAAAGAAATTAAATCACAATTACCATTACCATTTAAAAATCTTTCAAACCACTTCACATCCTTTGCATTCACATACCAGAATGCAAACCTATGATTTAATTTATAAAACACAAAGGACAAAAATATCAAACACTCCATCACAGATTAGCCTATATATGGTTCGAATCCACAGGGCAGAATAAAAACACTCAGACCGCATCTACAATACAAATAAACATTCATAAATTGTCCTCTCACACACACACCTGACTCAAGAAGCGCCAAGAAATAAAACCTAAAATATTAAAAACTCAGCCTGTCACATATGGGAGGGTTTCAGAAAGCTTTACTGTATTCACACTCACATCTGTGTGTTTATTTCAGGACACAAGGCTGAACACTTGATGCTGGGCAAACTATTCACTTGAGTTCTGTTAAAGAAAACAACAACACAAAGATAAAAAAGTTATATTAAAATATTTAAAAAAGCAAAATTGGCAATGCAACAAAGTTTTTCTCAATATTGAACAAAGCATCATCAGTATAGAGTATATGTTACAAATCAGTTGCTTTGCATTCAGCAGTGTTGCATACACACTTCCCCTTTAAAACATTGAATCAATAATAAATTCACATTTAAAAAATCCCAGTAAGCATTGTAAGCGTGTGTGTGTGTGTGTGTGTGTGTGTGTTTCAGTGCTGTGAGTCGGCGAGCGCCTCGAGGTTTAGCATCATTCCTCCTTCAGCTCTGAGGACCAGCTGATAGTGACGCCGCACCGGCTCGAGTCCCGGGACGATCCTGAACCTCCTCAGAGTCTGAGCCACGACAACCTTTATCTCTGCCATCGCGAAGCTCTGCCCGATACAGTTCCTGAGGAGAGAGAGAGAGAGTGTGTGTGTGTGTGTGAGAGAGAGAGAGAGAGAGAGAGAGAGAGAGAGAGAGAGAGAGTGTGTATGTGTGTGTGAGAGAGAGGAGGAAAAATGTGTGTGTGTGTGTGTGAGAGAGAGAGAGAGAGAGAGAGAGAGAGAGGAGGAAAAACGTGAGTGTGAGTGCGTGTGAGCGCTCCTGGGTCCTGCTGAGAAAGGAAGGAAAGCGTGAGGAGAGCATGTGTGTGTGTGTATGAGAGTGCGTGTGTGTGTGTGTGTGTGTGTGTTTTAGGGAGCGCATCTGGGTCCCGCTGAGAAAGGAATGAAAGCGTGAGGAGAGCGTGTGTGTGTGTGTGTGTGTGTATGAGAGTGCGTGTGTGTGTGTATGAGAGAGAGTGCGTGTGTGTGTGTGTGTGTGTGTGTTTTAGGGAGCGCACCTGGGTCCTGCTGAGAAAGGAATGAAAGCGTGAGAAGAGCGTGTGTGTGAGTTCTCCGGGGCGAAGCGCGTCGGGTCGAACACCTGCACAGAGAGAGAGGATGTTATTAGATCTGAGGTTTATTTCAGTGACGGACCGCAGAAAAATGTAACATTGATTTCAGTGATTGAGCCTCACCTCTGGATCAGCCCAGACCTCAGGGTTACGGTGCACTCCATAAATACTGATCAAACACAGACATCCTGCACACACACACACACACACACCTTAATGAGAAACTGAGCATCATTTATTCTGATGCAATGCTGCAGCAGTCATGGCACCATGTGTTTGATAAGGTGTGTGAGTCTGTGTGTGTGAGTGAGTTAGTGTGTGTGTGTGTACCCGGTGGAATGACACAGTCTCCTGGTGTCCTCATGTTCTGAGAGTAATAGCGTGTGTGTGTGTGTGTGTGTGTGTACCCTGTGGAATGACACAGTCTCCTGGTGTCCTCATGTTCTGAGAGTAATAGCGTGTGTGTGTGTGTGTGTGTGTGTGTGTGTGTGTACCCTGTGGAATGACACAGTCTCCTGGTGTCCTCATGTTCTGACAGTAATAGCGTGTCACCGCTAGCACGGGCGAGTGGAGCCTCAGACTCTCCTTGATGCACATGCTGGTGAAGGTCAGCTGACTCAGATCCTCCCTGCAGCCAATCACAGCGCAGAATCACACCTCACTCACAGTATATCACTCCATATATGGGCATTCACTGTTTACCATCATGCATGTGCTCAGAACAACATACTACACACTGCTCTTACACACTGTTCTTACACACTGCTCTTACACACTGCTCTTACACACTGTTCTTACACACTGCTCTTACACACTGCTCTTACTGTTTCAGCAATATATGTTATGTAGACTGTGCACAGTATGGATGCTTTCAGGAATGCATAGATGATGTGAACCATGATTTTTAACATATAATATATTATATATATATATATATGTGTGTGTGTGTATATTGTTGTTTTGTATTTTAATACACGCACACATTATTCCTTAGACTACATTTCAATAAGTGAACAGTCCATTGGATGCCACTTGCTGAATAAAACAAGATGTCATGCAACGAAAATGTATCATACTGCTATTTATGCTTATGTGTTTTAGAATGCAAACTTATAGCATAATGCATATCATTTTTAAACAGTAGTGAGTGTGTGTGTGTGTCACTGACCAGCGGATGTCGTGTGTGTCTGTAGTAAGTGTGTGTGTGTGTGTCACTGACCAGCGGATGTCGTGTGTGTCTCTGCAGTGAGTGTGTGTCACTGACCAGCGGATGTCGCGTGTGTGTCTGTAGTGAGTGTGTGTGTGTGTGAGTGTCACTGACCAGCTGATGTCGTGTGTGTCTCTGCAGTGAGTGTGTGTGAGTGTCACTGACCAGCGGATGTTGTGTGTGTGTCTGTAGTGAGTGTGTGTGTCACTGACCAGTTGATGTCGTGTGTGTCTCTAGTGAGTGTGTGTGTGTGTGTGTGTGTGTGTGTCACTCACCAGCGGATGTCGTGTGTGTGTCTGTAGTGAGTGTGTGTGTCACTGACCAGTTGATGTCGTGTGTGTCTCTAGTGAGTGTGTGTGTGTGTGTGTGTGTGTCACTCACCAGCGGATGTCGTGTGTGTGTCTGTAGTGAGTGTGTGTGTCACTGACCAGTTGATGTCGTGTGTGTCTCTAGTGAGTGTGTGTGTGTGTGTGTGTCACTCACCAGCGGATGTTGTGTGTGTGTCTGTAGTGAGTGTGTGTGTCACTGACCAGTTGATGTCGTGTGTGTCTCTAGTGAGTGTGTGTGTGTGTGTGTGTCTCTGTAGTGAGTGAGTGAGTGTGTGTGTGTGTGTGTGTGTGTGTGTCACTCACCAGCGGATGTCGTGTGTGTCTCTGTAGTGAGTGTGTGTGTGTGTGTCACTCACCAGCAGATGTCGTGTGTGTCTCTGTAATGTGTATGTGTGTGTATGTGTGTGTGTGTGTCACTCACCAGCGGATGTCGTGTGTGTCTCCGTCCCGCAGGAGCGACTGGATCTCGGCACGACAGCGCTCCTGATGATCCTGATGCATGGCCAGATTATAGAAGATCCAGGAGAGAGCGCTGGCGGTGGTGTCGTGACCTGAACACACACACACACACACCAATCATGGTTTCATCAGAACCAAACCAACAGCAAACCACTGAATATGAGCTAAGTGTAAGTTTTCTAACAAAAATCCACTTTTCTCAGTAATCCTTAAAGAATTGGAAAATTACTTTTCTACTATTCAATCTAGTACTGATGGAAAAACTATAAAGACTGTTCATGAGTGTACTGTCTTCAAAGTCTTTGAATGATACTAAGGTCTTGTATTTTGGTGAATGTTTTATTTATTTATTTGTGTGTGTGTGTGTGTGCGTGTGTGTGTTTTCTTTACTCCCCCTCAAAATGTATGTTGTATTGTTTAAAGGTGCAATGTGTAAAAAGTTTGAGTATCTATTAACAAAAATGCAATATGACATCCATAACTGTTTTCAGTGGTGTATAAAGAACTTACTTGATAAACCGTAATGTTTTTATTACCTTAGAATGAGCCATTTATATCTACATAACTGCGGGCACCCCCTTCTATGAAGGTCGACATATTGTGACGTCATGTTTCTACCGTAGCCGACAGCGAACACACAGCGCTACAGAGCGCGCTCCGTCACTACCTTGAAAGAGAAGCCGCAGAACGCTAGAAGCTAGCCATAAACACCGTGAGTAGTGACTTTTCCCTCGTCAGTGGTGTAACATATGTAGTTGGATTGTTTCATGTAACTTAGTTCTTCTCCCTCGCTGTGTTATGGCTTTGCTATGTGGGGATAAATGTGCTGGTTACGTTCGTGAGACAGCTGATTAGTACTCTTGTCATTGACCGTAAAACAGTAACGTTACAGGAATCACCAACCCGTCGATCTTGGAAGCATTTTAAGTCGATCGCGAAGAGTTTTCAAAATCAGAGAAAAAAAGCCTATTTTGTGTAGTAAATGGTGTCTAGGGGATGCGGAGGCGCGCGCGCTGTTATAATCATGTCATTTCTGCCGCGCGCACCTTTGCTCTCATGCGGACGCGTCGAGTATAAACAAGGCTTTACGCTTTATCTAGCTCAGCCACAGTAACAGCTCATATTAGCCAGCTAAACTTTTACTACCCTGTTAGAAAAAATCACCTGACTATGGCTGTAAACTTTATCCATGATGTGGTTTATAATGGACTGTGGTACAGAAACAGTGACAGTGTTACACACTCTTGGCTTACTCTGGCTGTTCTCTGCTGTCTCAGACGACGATATGTTTGTCCCGTTTGAGCCACCGTAGCTTCTTCGAAAGGGAGGGGTGAGCAGTGGGCTGAGCCCTTAGTGCAAACTCGCAACCGAACCGCTAGATGTCGCTAAAAAATACACACTGCACCTTTAAAGCATTAATAATAAAAAAAATAATCCAGTGAATATGAGCTCGGACTCACCAGCAAACATGAACATATCTGCATGTGCCTGGATCTCCTCGTTCGTGAGTCCTTCGTCGTTCTCATCCTGAACAGCAGAAAACTGCATTACATATATACCCTTAACATATAAGGTAATATATAAGTTTATATAAATATAAGTTTATTCCATATATAACATAGTGTGGAATAAACACCATTGTTTAAAGTTTAAAGAGTCTCTTCTGCGCACCAAAGCTGCATTTAATTGATCAAAAATACTTTAAAAATAGTGAAATATTATTGTAATTTAAAGTATCTGTTTTCCATGTGAATATACAGTAAAGTGTAATTTATTCCTGTGATCAAAGCTGAATTTTCAGCATCATTACTCCAGTCTTCAGTGTCACATGATCCTTCAGAAATCACTCTAATATGAGGATCTGATGCTCAAGAAAGATTTATGATTATTATCAGTGTTTAAAAGTTTGGGGTCAGTAAGATCTTTTTTTAAAGAAACAGAAATGAATACTTTAATTCAACAAGGATGCATTAAATTTGTCAAAAGTGACAGTAAAGACATTTATAATGTTACAAAAGATTCTATTTCAAATAAAAGCTGCTCTTTTAATCAGCATATTAGAATGAGTTCTGAAGGATCATGTGAACAAGCTTTGATGTTGGCTTGAGAAAGTCTTAAAGTGACTGTAAAAGCTTGACATGACTCTAATAGGCTTCAGTGAGTTTAGATTAGAATTTGTGACAGTTGAAAATCAAATAAACGCAGCCTTGTTGAGCATAAGATACTTCTTATTAAACACCAACACAACCATGTAAAGTTTGTAACATACTTTGGTTAAATTCCTCAATTGTTGTGTAAAACAACTCCCTTTTACCTCCTCAAAAACAGCTCTTTTCACAGCGACCCGTTTCGGTGCATGTCTCTTTAAATGAGGTGCATGTCTCTTTAAGTGATAATGAGGTGCATTTCTCTTTAAATGATAATGAGGTCCATGTCTCTTTAACCTGTTAAGCTTCAACCCCACTTTTGAAAAATCCCCAGAAATGGCATACCCAAACTGAAACAGATACAGTTCATGAACCCTTTGTACTAAAAGCACAAGTAAGATCTCATTTGAAAGCTGACACCTGGCAGTTTATTGTAAATGTGGAATTTATTAGTGATACTGAAAAAACAAAATATGAAAAATGTCTTCAAAGTTTTGTAAAGTTATTAGAAATGTATTTTTATGAAACATCTTCATGAAAATAAAATTGAAGTTGGCATTGTATCAATCTAGAAATGCACTGCAGCTAAAGCCACATGTCTGACCATGTTATATTTAAAATTTGAAGAAGATAAGTTTAAAACTCTGCATTTAGTTAAATGTTTTTCAAGATCATGTCATATGAATTTATTTTGATTAGACTCTAAAATGCAAACTGGTGTTTATTGTCATCTTCTAGCATCTATTTAGACTATTTTCTCTATTGTTTTGTGGTGCAAACGAGCCCCATTCAGTGTCAGTCTTCCCTGCACATATTCACACCTCTCCGGCCTGGTTATGGGTCTAAATATGCTTTTCTTTTGTCTGCATTATAATCACTAACGACTGGCTATTCACACTGTTTCAATCCCTTTTTCTTTCATCAAAGTTCTCACTTCACATTTGAAACTGTATCAAATGCCCTTTTTGAAAAACGAAAAATTTCAGTAAGCATTCCTATTTAGAAAAATTCATAAAAATAACAGCTAATGTGCTGGCAGGTGCACAGAGTTAGCTAGCATGTTAGCTTAGCACACCATCAATACACGACAATTTATGTGATTAAAACCATGTTTGTGCTCCAAACTTACTTTATAACGCAAGTCGAGTGTTTTAAATAACCTTCTGTGATCTGATTTGGCTTCAGATGAAAAAATAAGACAGAAAATATATAAATTTATAGTATTCTGCAATGATAAACTCTATATCGATTAGCATTACATTATAAATATAATCTATTATTATGAAAATACCTGACATGGCTCGAAGAACACAGGTAAATCGAATATCATTGCAATCATGTTTATTGTCTTCAAAACATCTTTATCTGCATGTTACAGCGATCTCTGGAAGCTTTGTTTGTGTCAGGCAGTTCCTGGAATGTCACATGGTTATGCCACTTCTTCGTGTGTTCCATATATGGACTATTACTGTGCATAGAGCGCCGGCGCTCTCATGCGGCCAGTATGGATTGAAAACACAGTACATCAGAGTATCCAGCGCTCATGATTACATCGACGCATTTGGGTATAAATTCAATAAATATTATTCCTGTCTATAGATATCTGATGTAAACCTATGAGAATATATCAATATTTCTCCAAATCTGCACATGTTTGAGCTAAAAGCCCTGAGGGACGTAGTTTTGTCAAGCTCTGTCATGACGATCGCACAGGAGTTTTTTTCTGAATGGAAGCGGCTGACGCTCATAATTCATATTAAAGGTAACGACTCATTTTTTAATTACATAACTCCTGACACAAATTAAGACATAACTGTCACTATAAGTTTATCAGAATACAATAGTGGTCAAATACTGAAACTTGAGTCTTATATCTTTTTAATGATGTATAGTTTGTCAAGGTAATAACATTAAATCTGATAGTAACTTTGAACTATTTAAAAAAAAAACGCTTCAGTGCGCCCGCGCTCTGGTGAAGCTTAACAGGTTAAATGAGGTGCATGTCTCTTTAAATGATAATGAGGTGCATGTCTCTTTAAATGAGGTGCATGTCTCTTAAATGATAATGAGGTGCATGTCTCTTTAAATGATAATGAGGTGCAAGTCTCTTAAATGATAATGAGGTGCATGTCTCTTAAATGATAATGAGGTGCATGTCTCTAGGGCTGACTTCTAATAGTCGAGGATTCGACGATTCGATTCGGAGAGGTCTGATTCGACTATGAACCTCATAGTCGAACAGTAGGGAAGTGTTATGTAACCAATAGGGGTGTGACGGTTATCATATAACCATGAGACCGACAGTGTCATTAGAACTCCATAACCGCCAAAACCGTGCTATTAAAATATTTTTTACAAAAAAAATTTATCATAGAGAATGTTTAAATACTAATATCAGCTTACGAGGGAAACGGAGGCGGAGTTAGTGGTGGTTCGGAGGCTGAGTGCTGGAGATCATTCGGGAGAGGTCTGTGCACCTTCACCGATCAGAACGCGCGCTGACACGGAGAAAGCCTTGTTTATACCAGACGCGTCCGCATGAGCGCGAAGGTGCGCATGGCAAAAAATGACGCGTTGGGTGCGCAAGACCGGCAAGACCCCATTTCGCTTGGCTGTGTGCACGGCTTTTTTTGTAACAGCGCGCGCGACACCGCATCCGAGGATGAACGGCTTCAAGCCGAATCTGCTCGAGCATGTACGTCTCACCGACCGCACCGGCAACCAGTTTGCGCGTCTAAATTGCAAAGTTCATTGCAAAGTTTTTTTGTTAAGGTTTTGTTTACTGTGTGTGATTTATTTAAAACAAAGGTTTTTTTGTTGTTGTTAAGGATTCATTTAATGGAAAGCACATTCACTTCTAGTTGTCTTGCTGTTCATTTTAAACGTAGAGCGAGTTGTCCTATAAGAGACGAACAGTTATTCAACCGAACGTCTAGCTGCTATCTAAAAAAATAAATAAAAAAAAGGTTCGACTATCAGTCGACTACGGCAAAATCTAACAAATCAGATTCGACTATGAAAATCCTTCGTCGAAAACAGCCCTACATGTCTCTTTAAATGATAATGAGGTGCATGTCTCTTAAATGATAATGAGGTGCATGTCTCTTTAAATGATAATGAGGTGCAAGTCTCTTTAAATGATAATGAGGTGCATGTCTCTTAAATGATAATGAGGTGCATGTCTCTTAAATGATAATGAGGTCCATGTCTCTTTAAATGAGGTGCATGTCTCTTTAAATGATAATGAGGTGCATGTCTCTTTAAATGAGGTGCATGTCTCTTTAAATGATAATGAGGTGCATGTCTCTTTAAATGATAATGAGGTGCATGTCTCTTTAAATGATAATGAGCTGCATGTCTCTTAAATGATAATGAGGTGCATGTCTCTTTAAGTGAGGTGCATGTCTCTTTAAATGAGGTGCATGTCTCTTAAATGATAATGAGGTGCATGTCTCTTAAATGATAATGAGGTGCATGTCTCTTTAAATGATAATGAGGTGCATATCTCTTTAAGTGATAATGAGGTGCATGTCACTTTAAATGATAATGAGGTGCATGTCTCTTTAAATGAGGTGCATGTCTCTTAAATGATAATGAGGTGCATGTCTCTTTAAGTGATAATGAGGTGCATGTCTCTTTAAATGATAATGAGGTGCATGTCTCTTTAAATGATAATGAGGTGCATGTCTCTTTAAGTGATAATGAGGTGCATGTCTCTTTAAGTGATAATGAGGTGCATGTCTCTTTAAGTGATAATGAGGTGCATGTCTCTTTAAGTGATAATGAGGTGCATGTCTCTTTAAGTGATAATGAGGTGCATGTCTCTTTAAGTGATAATGAGGTGCATGTCTCTTTAAGTGATAATGAGGTGCATGTCTCTTTAAATGAAAATGAGGTGCATGTCTTTTTAAATGAGGTGCATGTCTCTTAAATGATAATGAGGTGCATGTCTCTTTAAGTGATAATGAGGTGCATGTCTCTTTAAGTGATAATGAGGTTCATGTCTCTTTAAATGATAATGAGCAAATGCTCCCCCCCCCCCCCTCTCTTCCATGGGGAGTGTTGAATGGCTGAGGGAGGAAATATGCTAATACAGGAAATATGGTAATACAGGAAATATGCTAATACGGGACAGTCCGTTGGCGGTCGTGGGCGGAGCATAAGCATTCAAATAAAACATCATAGTGCTCAGAAAATCCAAACGGCTTGATTATTGAGAGAAACTTTGAGGATAAAAGATCAAGGAGTGAATTATTTTTTCTTGTATGGTGGTTGTGTCCACACACTGCACACACACATTCATATGCAAACACCATTCGATGACCCCTTAAAAGATTGTTGTTAAAAACTGACGTGCTTTTGACAGAAGCAGTAAGTCGACGAGGTCCGTGTCCTTCTTCTTGTATCCTCCGGTGTATTCCAGGTTTTCCGAGCTGCTCTTCGCGGATCCCCGGCGTTCGAGTTGGGAACGCCGTTCTTGGACGATTTCCGCGGTGAACCGGTGAACGATGTCGCAAGCCTTGCGGAAGCGCCGTCCCTGCTCAGAGCGCCAGTATATCCAGTCCCAGTGATACGGCAGATAGTGCTGTCTCTGGACCAGCAGCTTAGACAGATCCAGGATCGCTGCGATGTACTCACTGGGCTTCCTGGGAGAGAGAGAGAGAGAGGGAGAGAGAGAAAGAGAGAGGGAGGGAGAGAGAGAGAGAGAGAGTGAGAGAGAAAGAGAGATAGAGAGAGAGAGAGAGGGAGAGAGTGAGAGAGAGAGGAGAGAGAGAGAGGGAGAGAGTGAGAGAGAGGGAGAGTGAGAGAGAGAGAGAGAGAGAGAGAGAGAGAGAGAGAGAGAGAGAGAGAGAGAGAGGGAGAGAGAGGGAGAGTGAGAGAGAGAGAGAGAGAGAGAGAGAGGGAGAGAGTGAGAGAGAGGGAGAGTGAGAGAGAGAGAGAGAGAGAGAGAGAGAGGGAGAGAGTGAGAGAGAGGGAGAGAGAGAGAGGGAGAGAGAGAGAGAGGGAGAAAGTGAGAGAGAGGGAGAGAGTGAGAGAGAGAGAGAGAGACACACACATTATGATTGTTTTGTTGTATATACAGTCAAACCAAAAATGATTCTGACACCAGATATCATTTGTTATATGTTTTCACTAGTGTGATCAGGACACTATAGTTCATTTCTGTAAGTGAGGAGAGCAAAATAAAGTAAACTGTGACATATTACACCCAAATATTCTTCATACAGCGACTACCAGTAAAGATTGGGACCAGAAATGATTCCTCCACTTTGAGCTGATCATGCTTTCTTCAGTGTGTTTTGTGTAATTGCTAATGCTCTTTTCACACACACACTGAACAACATGAAGCATTGCTTGGTCACTGGTTGAGCTAAACTGGTATTATCTAATTGTGTAGTTAAATTTAACAGCTGACAGATATTCAACATAATTCATGTGTGAGAGTCTAACAGAAGGACGGACAAAACCAGTCAAATATCCACTGATTTAATAACTCTGAGAGTTATTGTCATATTTTATTACCACTGTTCTAAACTATAGCAAATAATCTGTGATAATGTGAAAAATGTTGAAGGTGTGTGTGTGTGTGCGTGTGCGTGTGTGACACTGACCCCTGACAGTGACCGTCGCAGCTGAAGGTGCATTTGAGGAGACTGTCCAGAGTCATCGAGCTCATGTGCTCAAACATGTCCAGACCGTTCTGTCCTTCGGCCAGCAGGAGGCGCCATTTACTCTTCAGGAAAACACAACAAACACACGCAACCACAGAAGAAACCGCCCGTCATGCAAAGTTCCTCCTCACACATCTGAACAATCTTCCGTTGTGCAACAACAACACAGATACTGTTGTGAGGACTTGAGTTAACACGCTTAAAACAGGAACAATACACACACACATGCACATCTCACCAAAACATGTCCAGATTACTATTTCACTGTCAAATCAGGAGAAATAAGAAATTATCTTTCACTTGAAGCCTATTTTAGGAACATTAATATACATTAATGGGGGAAAATTGGTATGAAAATAATGCCACCATCAGGGATATTACTGTTAATTAAAACTAAAACCAAAACACAATTTTATGTTAATTTAAATAAAAATAAACATTACCTGAAATAAAATATAAAAAAATGTAAAAGGCAACGATTTTTATTTGTGATTAGTTTAAGTACTTAAATAATTTGGATGGAAAATGTCATGAAAATAATGTCACAATCAGAGTTATTATTGTTAACTAAAGCTAAAACCATTAAAAGAAATGTTAAAATTTTTACTTAAATAAAATGAGTTAAATAAAAAATTATTAAATAGAAAAAATAATTTCATTTAAATTCAATTAAAAACTTTATTTCCATTTAGTTTAAGTACTAAAATAACTAAAACTGTAATAAAAATATTATTTAAATATATATTATTAAATTTAAATATATTAAAATTAAATATAAAAATAACAGAAACCACGAAACAACTAAAAATAAAAATAACTCGTTCAAAATATTAATAAAAACAATAATAGTTCTAAAATAACACCATAAAAACAGGCTTCATTATTATTTCTTAGTTGTGCTTTCGTGAATTTCGCCCTCTTTGGTAACACTTTATTTTACAGTGTCTTTCTTACATGTAAATATAATAACTATAATTTATGCATAACTACATGCAACTAACCCTAAACCAAACCTACTCCTAACCCTATAGTAAGTACATGCAGTTAATTATTATTCTCAGTACTTAAATCTATGATTACACTGTAACAAAGACATCTTAAAATAAAGGGTTACACTTCATTTTAAGTACTGAGTAATATGAACATGTACTTACTATAGGGTTAGGGTTTGGTTGAGGGTTAGTTGCATGTAATTATGCATAATTTACTGTTATTACTATGGTAACTACATGTTACATGTGTAACAAGGACACTGTAAAATAAAGGTTACCAGATGAAAGAGTAACCGCCTCTTTTTCTTCTCCTCTCAGCAGATGAATATCTGTCAGCGGCCGGATGATCTGGTGAGATAAGCGTGTCTGTAAACGCTGTAGTCGTGAGATGTGTTTGAAAGCGTGCAACACATGAACATCAGCAGGAACTGAACCATCAAAGCTGCGACTCACAGTGTTTCTGCCACTAAAACAGCTTCAGTGTGTAACACGATGTGAATGTGTGTGTGTGTGTGTGTGTGTGTGTTTGACGTACATGCATGATGTTGGTGGACTGGTTGAAAATGTGAACATATTTTTTGAGGATGTCGAAGTGGAACGCTGGAGTTAAAAGCTTCCGGTGGCGAGACCATTCCTGACCGTCCTGGAGAAGAAGACAGTTTCCTGTAACACACACACTGGAGAGCTTTAGCTGTAACACACACACTGGAGAGCTTTAGCTGTAACACACACACTGGAGAGCTTTAGCTGTAACACACACACGGGAGAGCTTTAGCTGTAACACACACACGGGAGAGCTTTAGCTGTAACACACACACTGGAGAGCTTTAGCTGTAACACACACACTGGAGAGTTTTAGCTGTAACACACACTGGAGAGCTTTAGCTGTAACACACACACTGGAGAGCTTTAGCTGTAACACACACACGGGAGAGCTTTAGCTGTAACACACACACACTGGAGAGCTTTAGCTGTAACACACACACGGGAGAGCTTTAGCTGTAACACACACACTGGAGAGCTTTAGCTGTAACACACACACTGGAGAGCTTTAGCTGTAACACACACACTGGAGAGCTTTAGCTGTAACACACACACTGGAGAGCTTTAGCTGTAACACACACACTGGAGAGCTTTAGCTGTAACACACACGGGAGAGCTTTAGCTGTAACACACACACTGGAGAGCTTTAGCTGTAACACACACACTGGAGAGCTTTAGCTGTAACACACACTGGAGAGCTTTAGCTGTAACACACACACTGGAGAGCTTTAGCTGTAACACACACACGGGAGAGCTTTAGCTGTAACACACACACGGGAGAGCTTTAGCTGTAACACACACACTGGAGAGCTTTAGCTGTAACACACACACTGGAGAGCTTTAGCTGTAACACACACACTGGAGAGTTTTAGCTGTAACACACACTGGAGAGCTTTAGCTGTAACACACACACTGGAGAGCTTTAGCTGTAACACACACACGGGAGAGCTTTAGCTGTAACACACACACACTGGAGAGCTTCAGCTGTAACACACTGGAGAGCTTTATGCATAATTTACTGTTATTACTATGGTAACTACATGTTACATGTGTAACAAGGACACTGTAAAATAAAGGTTACCAGATGAAAGAGTAACCGCCTCTTTTTCTTCTCCTCTCAGCAGATGAATATCTGTCAGCGGCCGGATGATCTGGTGAGATAAGCGTGTCTGTAAACGCTGTAGTCGTGAGATGTGTTTGAAAGCGTGCAACACATGAACATCAGCAGGAACTGAACCATCAAAGCTGCGACTCACAGTGTTTCTGCCACTAAAACAGCTTCAGTGTGTAACACGATGTGAATGTGTGTGTGTGTGTGTGTGTGTGTGTTTGACGTACATGCATGATGTTGGTGGACTGGTTGAAAATGTGAACATATTTTTTGAGGATGTCGAAGTGGAACGCTGGAGTTAAAAGCTTCCGGTGGCGAGACCATTCCTGACCGTCCTGGAGAAGAAGACAGTTTCCTGTAACACACACACTGGAGAGCTTTAGCTGTAACACACACACTGGAGAGCTTTAGCTGTAACACACACACTGGAGAGCTTTAGCTGTAACACACACACTGGAGAGCTTTAGCTGTAACACACACACTGGAGAGCTTTAGCTGTAACACACACTGGAGAGCTTTAGCTGTAACACACACACTGGAGAGCTTTAGCTGTAACACACACACTGGAGAGCTTTAGCTGTAACACACACACTGGAGAGCTTTAGCTGTAACACACACACTGGAGAGCTTTAGCTGTAACACACACACGGGAGAGCTTTAGCTGTAACACACACACTGGAGAGCTTTAGCTGTAACACACACACTGGAGAGCTTTAGCTGTAACACACACACGGGAGAGCTTTAGCTGTAACACACACACGGGAGAGCTTTAGCTGTAACACACACACTGGAGAGCTTTAGCTGTAACACACACACTGGAGAGTTTTAGCTGTAACACACACTGGAGAGCTTTAGCTGTAACACACACACTGGAGAGCTTTAGCTGTAACACACACACGGGAGAGCTTTAGCTGTAACACACACACACTGGAGAGCTTTAGCTGTAACACACACACGGGAGAGCTTTAGCTGTAACACACACACTGGAGAGCTTTAGCTGTAACACACACACTGGAGAGCTTTAGCTGTAACACACACACTGGAGAGCTTTAGCTGTAACACACACACTGGAGAGCTTTAGCTGTAACACACACACTGGAGAGCTTTAGCTGTAACACACACGGGAGAGCTTTAGCTGTAACACACACACTGGAGAGCTTTAGCTGTAACACACACACTGGAGAGCTTTAGCTGTAACACACACTGGAGAGCTTTAGCTGTAACACACACACTGGAGAGCTTTAGCTGTAACACACACACGGGAGAGCTTTAGCTGTAACACACACACGGGAGAGCTTTAGCTGTAACACACACACTGGAGAGCTTTAGCTGTAACACACACACTGGAGAGCTTTAGCTGTAACACACACACTGGAGAGTTTTAGCTGTAACACACACTGGAGAGCTTTAGCTGTAACACACACACTGGAGAGCTTTAGCTGTAACACACACACGGGAGAGCTTTAGCTGTAACACACACACACTGGAGAGCTTCAGCTGTAACACACTGGAGAGCTTTAGCTGTAACACACACTGGAGAGCTTTAGCTGTAACACACACACGGGAGAGCTTTAGCTGTAACACACACACGGGAGAGCTTTAGCTGTAACACACACACTGGAGAGCTTTAGCTGTAACACACACACTGGAGAGCTTTAGCTGTAACACACACACTGGAGAGCTTTAGCTGTAACACACACACTGGAGAGCTTTAGCTGTAACACACACACGGGAGAGCTTTAGCTGTAACACACACACTGGAGAGCTTTAGCTGTAACACACACACTGGAGAGCTTTAGCTGTAACACACACACTGGAGAGCTTTAGCTGTAACACACACACTGGAGAGCTTTAGCTGTAACACACTGGAGAGCTTTAGCTGTAACACACACACTGGAGAGCTTTAGCTGTAACACACACACGGGAGAGCTTTAGCTGTAACACACTGGAGAGCTTTAGCTGTAACACACACACTGGAGAGCTTTAGCTGTAACACACACACTGGAGAGCTTTAGCTGTAACACACTGGAGAGCTTTAGCTGTAACACACACACGGGAGAGCTTTAGCTGTAACACACGGGAGAGCTTTAGCTGTAACACACACACGGGAGAGCTTTAGCTGTAACACACTGGAGAGCTTTAGCTGTAACACACACACTGGAGAGCTTTAGCTGTAACACACACACGGGAGAGCTTTAGCTGTAACACACACACGGGAGAGCTTTAGCTGTAACACACACACTGGAGAGCTTTAGCTGTAACACACACACGGGAGAGCTTTAGCTGTAAAACACACACGGGAGAGCTTTAGCTGTAACACACACACTGGAGAGCTTTAGCTGTAACACACACACTGGAGAGCTTTAGCTGTAACACACACTGGAGAGCTTTAGCTGTAACACACACACTGGAGAGCTTTAGCTGTAACACACACACTGGAGAGCTTTAGCTGTAACACACACACTGGAGAGCTTTAGCTGTAACACACACACGGGAGAGCTTTAGCTGTAACACACACACTGGAGAGCTTTAGCTGTAACACACACACTGGAGAGCTTTAGCTGTAACACACACACGGGAGAGCTTTAGCTGTAACACACACACTGGAGAGCTTTAGCTGTAACACACACACTGGAGAGCTTTAGCTGTAACACACACACGGGAGAGCTTTAGCTGTAACACACACACTGGAGAGCTTTAGCTGTAACACACACACTGGAGAGCTTTAGCTGTAACACACACGGGAGAGCTTTAGCTGTAACACACACACTGGAGAGCTTTAGCTGTAACACACACACGGGAGAGCTTTAGCTGTAACACACACACTGGAGAGCTTTAGCTGTAACACACACACGGGAGAGCTTTAGCTGTAACACACACACGGGAGAGCTTTAGCTGTAACACACACACTGGAGAGCTTTAGCTGTAACACACACACTGGAGAGCTTTAGCTGTAACACACACACTGGAGAGCTTTAGCTGTAACACACACATGGGAGAGCTTTAGCTGTAACACACACATGGGAGAGCTTTAGCTGTAACACACACACGGGAGAGCTTTAGCTGTAACACACACACTGGAGAGCTTTAGCTGTAACACACACACGGGAGAGCTTTAGCTGTAACACACACACTGGAGAGCTTTAGCTGTAACACACACACGGGAGAGCTTTAGCTGTAACACACACACGGGAGAGCTTTAGCTGTAACACACATTAAAATATAATCTTTTGTTACATTATAAGTGTCAAATGAAAACATGAACTAACAAATGTAAATTTGGTAATTATGTAGAGACACAAATGAAAACTTTAAGCTTCCTCTTTATTCTAGATTGCAGCTCAGTTCCGTTTAGGAAAGACGAGTGTGAGTGAGTGTGTGAGAGTGTGTGTGTGAGTGAGTGTGAGAGTGTGTGAGTGTGTGTGTGTGTGTGAGTGAGTGTGTGTATGTTTGTGTGTGTGTGTGAGAGAGAGAGAGAGAGTGAGTGTGTGTGTGTGTGTGTGAGAGAGAGTGTGAGTGTGAGTGTGAGTGTGTGTGTGTGTGTGTGTGTGTGTGTGTGTGTGTGTTTGAGTGAGTGAGTGTGAGAGTGAATGTGTAAGTGTTTGAGTGAGTGAGTGTGAGAGTGTGTGTGAGTGTTTGAGTGAGAGTGTGAGTGTGTGTGAGAGTGTGTGAGTGAGTGTGTGTGTGAGTGAGTGAGTGAGTGTGTAAGAGAGGACATCACTTACCCAACCAGGGTTTCAATAAGCCATAAAAGATCCTGTCTTTAAAAGTAATGGAAGCTGCCAGAACAAACATAAAGAGTTTGAAGTTATTACAAAACTTCTGGGAATATTCAGCAACGAAATTCACTTATTATTTTCCATTTCAAAATCTATAAGATAACAGTAATGGGGATTACGTGCAATATATGATTGTTTTGAGAATAATGTCACTGCAGCTTGTGTCAGTGTTCATGATTTCTGGTGTTTGACAGACAGATGTTCATGTAATCATAATAATAATAAGAATTACCCGAGGCCGACAGGAGTGATTTGATGTAGTCTGGGTGGAAAAGACGGACCATGTTATAGAAGGGGCCGAGATACCAGGCACAGGAGTGAGCGTACCGCCTGACCAGATCATCCACGGCCTGGAGGCCCTCTTCATTATGGCCCATCTGAAACACACACACACACACACACGCTCGTTCAGTGGAGAAGCACTCTCACAGGCTCCTTTCATTACGGCTCCTGTGGCTTTAACACTGGATTGGGTTTATGTTCTGCTCCTGTGGGACTGAGGAATGACCCTAAAGCAGGGGTTTTCAAACTTAAAAACATATTAAATAAAAATAAATTTAATTATAATAGGAAAATGTATTAATATAAGATAATATAAATTTAAATGAATACATTTGATTAAAATAAATAAGAAAAAGTATTAAAATAAAAATAATGTCAATTTGATTTAAACATATAGAAAAATGTATTAAAATAATATAAATGTACATAAATAAATTAATTTGATGAAAATAAATAAGAAAATGTATTACAATAATGTAAATTAAAATAAATTGTATTTAAAATATATAAGAAATTGTATTAAAATAAAGTCATAAAAATAAAAATGTTTGATAAAAAATGTAGTAGAATAAAGCAATTTAAATTAAAATAAATACATTTGTTGAAAATGAATAAGAAAATGTATTAAAATAATGTAAATTAAAATAAATTGTATTTAAAACATATAAGAAATTGTATTAAAATAAAGTAATATAGATAAAAATACAAATATTTGATTAAAAATGTATAAGAATACAGCAATATAAATAAAAATAAATAAAATGTATTTAAATAATATACATTTAAATAAGTAAATTAGATTAAAATAAATAAGAAAAAGTATTAGAATAAAGTAATATAAATTTGATCAAAATAAATAGGAAAATGTATCAAAATAGTTTACATTTAAGAAATCTGATTAAAATAAATAACAAAACGTACAATAAAATTATATGAATTTAAATGAATCCATTTGATTAAAATAAATCAAATGTATTTAAATTAAAAAGTATAAATTTGATTTAAGTAAATAACAGTAATATAGTGAGGGAAAAAATTAACCCATAAAGGAGTCGGACACTGAAACTGTCCCGCTGTTTTAATCATATGTGAAACAGCAAGTATTATGCAAACAAAACAAAAAGTATTCTACATGACCTCACTGTTTCATTCAGCAGGAAGAATCCAGTTTTATCATTTAAATAAATGTTTTTATACATATTTGTGTATAAAATGTCTTGATTTTTGGCAGTTGACAGTTTGAATAAGTTAAGATTTAGCAGAAAAAAACCTTCCTGTTCTTTCATCACACTGAGGTCGAGCTTATTGCAGTGTGTCCAGTAGGCCTATTGCACATGCATTCTGACCAGGGCCGGAGTGGGACTCATTTTCAGCCCTGGAGTTTCATGCCTTAGACCGGCCCACTTTAGTTCCCGTCTGACTATATTAAAATAACGTAATTGAAACCTCAGCATGTAAGTCTGCAATAGTGCAGGTTTCTGTACAGCCTTGTTATTCATTGTATTTTAAAAATATATAAATTTCTATTCAGTGCAATAGCCGCGTATACAGGGTTTTATAAATACAGAGGTCCGAAAAGTGATCTTGGGGGTTCGTGGGCATATGCCCACCCAGACAAGTGAAGTAATACAAACAGTGAAAAGTCCCAGTGCTGATACTGGGGAAATATAAACAAATTCGAGGTATACACATATGTATACAATAACAATGCCAATATATTATATAGGTGCTTGCGTTGTTAAATTGAGCTTATTTTTACACTGATGATCATCATTGGCAAAGAACATTTGTATGTCTATGTTAAATAGGAATCTATTGTAATAAAGTTATTCTCAATCTGGGCACAGTATGCAATAGGCTATTCCTCTGCTCCCATTTCTCATCTCCATCTTCTCTCATTCTTCTTTTCTCTTTATCTTTAGGTTACCTGTAAATCTCCCCTTCCCGAAGCTGAGTTTTGATTGATACAGTCTTTACAAACTGATTATTTCGTTCGGTCGTTTAAAACTTATTTCGTAATTAAAACAGCTGTTTACGTAGTTTAGCCACTTGCATCTTATCTCGTGAAACGTCGGGTTGGGATTCGCGCGCGGCCGCGGCTCGCGCTTCTGTGTGTGAACATAAATCCCGCTTGCTTTGATCGGTCATCTGAAACATTTTCCCATTGCCGACAAGCGGTGTTTTAATACTGAAGCAGCTCAGATTATGAGGTCGGTTATCCTCGCGATATGCAAATCATTGCAGCACCAAATTAGAGTTAATATTAGGCAGTTATTTCACAACGTTCATTATACACTCTGAAAAATATACACTCAGAAAGCTGTGACTGGAGCCTATGTAAAGCATTCAACCCAGTGCCATGACAACACCGGCCCTCCTGGCCAATAAAACAGACCGGCCCACCGGGAATTCTCCCGGTGCTCCCGATTAGCCAATCCGGGCCTGATTCTGACATATCTAGTGAATCACTTTGCCATGCATAGCCTACTGTATAGCCTATATACTGTCTGCAGGAAGTATTCTGATAGATCATAACAACATAAAAACAACATAAAAGATGCAAATAACCGCGCATTATTATCCCTCGTGATGAGGAAAGCCGTTCTTTAAAAAAAGAAACCCTTGCGTTCTGAGATTCCAGATAACGAGGTTTTGCATGAATCATAGTCTAGTTCCTGAACCGGTTCAGAGAGTGACTGTTCACTTTCAGCTGATGATGAACGAGCCTAATGTCATTTGAGAAGAACACGTTTTTCTGCTTTTCTCACCAGACATTTCTCACGGCATGCTCAGTTTTACAACTTAACAACAATGCAACATCACTTCTCGACTTTCTATCTTTCTTTCCTCTTTTCTATGGACATCTTCTCATCTCAGTCTCTTGAGAAATAACATTTCTTCCGTTTATTGACGCAACAGTTTTCCGATGCAGTCTATCAGCCTGCAGATCAACTCTTAATCGTTTCCCACATCTACACATGCAAAATGCATTAGCTCAAAAATACAGAGGCACAACATAGCAACTGTAATTGCAATGCTAAATGTAAAAAATACACAAATAACAGAGGTTCATATGCAATACATATTATAGTAATAATAACATATGCATAATAACAACTATCCCTCAACCGAATTATAATCCTAACCCTATAGTTGCTTAATATTAGGCCTACTTACATATATAATTACACTGTAAGTTAACAATGACACCTTAAAATAAAGTGTAACCGATATTTTTATGGTAGGCTAATTAATGATGAATATGTATCTGAGGTGAACTCACTAGTCCCATGTGTCCCATGATCCAGTTTCTCTGCGGCGGCTGGTTGAAGCATCGCAGCGCGCGCCGCTTGAACTCGACACGCGCCGCGAACGCGCACAGGAGCGCGGCACAGGAGAGCGCGAGGACCCAGAACACCGAGCACCTGCAGAGCAGCGCGTGCACGAGCCCGATCAGACCCATCATCGACACCGTCATCCAGAACCTGAAGAGAACAACACCTGTCACCACGGCATCGCGGGTTTAATGTGCGCCGATCAAAAATTAAATATTAAAATCATATAGTCTAGTACGGACAGTGACGCGTTCTCATCCATGCGTTTAAACACTATAAACACACTTTTGCACTCTTTAAAATGTCACATTAATAAGACCTGTATGACGAGCTGCTGAAGGGTTTCTAGTCAAATGAAGTTCTGCAGTTCCGGGTCCTAATGCATCATCATCATAATCATCACACATGCAGCATATACTGTAGCTACTTTACAGCACATGATTAATAAACTGTCACATGATTAATGGTGCACATCACTGAAGGTTTATGAAAACATATTTTGATCCAGTAGCCTACAGAAAGTGCTCAGATTCCCCGCACACACTTGTTTTATGAATAGGCCTACATTATAATATTCCTAATATTTATTTATTGAATATTATATATTTGTATTTGAATCCAATACAAACTCGAATAAATATAAATGAGATTAATGAAAGTGCTTTCGGTTACAGAATGTTATTTACAAGTTTATGTTCAACCGATGTTTAGTTTTATACAAATCCAACCGGCAGATGACGCTGCTGTGACGTGAGAGTCTTAGCCAATCAAACTGGTATGTTTTTGGTATAAATAATGGTCTATCTATCTATCTATCTATCTATCTATCTATCTATCTATCTATCTATCTATCTATCTATCTATCTATCTATCTATATATCTATCTATCTATCTATCTATCTATCTATCTATCTATCTATCTATCCTATCTATCTATCTATCTATCTATCTATCTATCTATCTATCTATCTATCTATCTATCTATCTATCCTGTCTGTCTATCTATCTATCTATCTATCTATCTATCTATCTATCTATCTATCTATCTATCTATCTATCTATCTATCCTGTCTGTCTGTCTGTCTGTCTGTCTGTCTGTCTGTCTGTCTATCTATCTATCTATCTATCTATCTATCTGTATACTGACAGTTGAATGTAAACTACATTTCCCATGATGCCCCGCGGTGCGCGTGAGAGTCTCTCAGCAGTGGAATGTGTGGAATGTGTTTCCTGTGTTTGGCGTCATGAGCGCGAGAGTCTCTCCGGTTTGCCGTGAGTTTCCACGGAGTTTGAGTCCGGCAGAAGAGTTGAATGAGTGTGTGGAGTTTGAGTCCGGCAGAAGAGTTGAATGAGCGTGTGTGTGTAGTTTAAGTGATGGCAGAGCCGCTGCTCAGACGAACCTTCTCCAAACTCCGGGCGAAAGAGCGATTCCGCCGCAAGACGGACCCGAAACTCACCGGTGAGAGACCGACACCAGAACACCGTACACACACACACACACACACACACACACACACACACACACACACACACACACACACACACACACACACACACACACACACACACACACTTCTGTTATTATCATAGTGCAGATGAAGCCTTGTCAAAAATGTAATAATTCTACTCTTGCTCTAAAACTAAAACAAATGCCGAAGAACAGATTAGAGGTGAAACAACGACATGAAACATTAATATTCATCAATATTTGACGAAAAAAAATAAAAGATAAAGATATTCATCAAAGTAGGTTCTGTTTCAAATGGCAGAAGAGTTTCGAAGTTTAGACTGTTATTAAAACTTACTGTATTTATACTATTGAGAGTGAGGAGTCACGTGCCGATTTGGGCGGGGTCTGAGCCGGTCGGCCATGATGGTAGGAGACGCTATCTGTTGCCAGGGGCAACGCCTTCAGAACTTCACAGAGGCGCGACTAAACATTCCAGAAATAACGAAAGAGAGACAGCGCAGCTTAGTATTTGTTTACATTTTTCATTTTAGCGATACGCCGCAGTTTCTTTGGAAGATATGGAGAAGAAGGAAGAGAAATGAAAGGGGTTCTATCGGGAGAGACTAAATAACAATGCTAGCCAGCTTTATTTAGAGAAACTGCTTGTCAATAAACTGACAGCAGCAACAGCGAGCAAAGCATGATTTCAAAAGGAACACATTTCAGCACAGTTCGCCTTTTATTTAACACAAATGAACGAAATGAATACTCTGTTATTCAACTAGAGTTGTTTAATTTGTTATAGATACATCTGTACCGCGAAATGTTTTAAAAATACACTTTTTTTAATGACGTACGTCTCGCAGTGACGGGAATGTCCGATCTGTCCGCTTAATGTTGCACGGCAGGTGCAAATGCACGTATCTGATTCATATCATATTTATTTCCACATATGAATAAGGCCTGAAACATCAAGTATGACTGAACTCTCGCAGTTTAACGTTACAGGTTAGGGGGTTTCTAAGTCTTGCACCCAGCCGCAGCAGAATTGTTCATAAGCTTCTAATGACTTAAAGCTTCTGAACTCTTGCATTGTAATGTGTAGGCAGTAACTAACTTTAGGCACTGATACCATAAACCAGGTAATTGACTGTGTCAGGGTATGTGAAAGGTGGTAGTGCTTTGGGTCTTTCGTCCATTCTGTAGCAGGTCGTACGGGTCCATGTTGTTGATGTCAAGTAGTTTCTTTAAATAACGCTGCTTGGTGTTGTTGTCTCTCCCGATAGAGCCCCTTTCCTTTTGCTTCCCCCTTCTTCATTTATTCCCAAGAAACTGTGCCTTATCGCAAAAATGCAAACAAATATCAAGCTGCTCTCTTTCTCTGTCGCTATTTCTCTCGGTCTCGCGGTCGAAGTAACCACGACAACGGATAGCGTATCCTTCCAAGATGGCGCATCCTTCCCACAATCCAACGCGGAGTGATACGCGTGACGTCACATTCTCATTCTCAATATACTTTATCTGTATAGCCTATCAGTCAAGAGTTAAGACACATCTACTCATTTTCTGTTGTGAATATTTTTCCACATGTTAGAATTATTGTAAAGTCGTGGAAACCGGATTTATGTTAAACTCATTTACAGCTCTCATTCCTCAATAAGAGTGTGTTTTGTGTGATGATGGAGCAGACAGAGATCACGAAGTGCTTAAGTTATCCACTAAACAAATAGTTTAGTTTTTTCTAAATACATTATTTGCAGACCAAAATGAATAGCCACAATTTACTATATCTGTCTACAGATTCCCCTTTTTCTGCCTTTAAAGGGAAAGTTTCTAAGATTGTGAGCAAAGGTTTGTTTCTTTTGTCTAAATGCTGATGTTTACAGTAGATCTGAACAGAGAGCTCTGGGTTGAGGCAGATTTAATGCGTCTTCCTCATGTGATGATGATGATGCTGCTCTTAAGAAAAACATTGTGAGTTTGTTACATAATACACGTGTCATTCATCATGAAACGTCACTGTTTCTCCTCTGAAGAGAAAAAAAGCATTTATTAATCATTCACTTAAACATTATTAATATCAAAAGTTGCATATATTTTAATGGATCTGAGCCTACATGAAGTAACAATGAACAGTTGTGTTTTATTAACGAAGATGAATACATACAGATGCAAATTGCTCATTATTGTCAGTTAATGCACTAATGTAAAGAGAAACGGATATTCTTATGGTGATGTTTGGACTTAGGTAAAGTTGGTTTTATATTCGCACATTCGCACATTCGTGGTAAAGAACTTTTTCAATTAAATAGTCAATGAAGCAATTTTTTTTCAGATTCGAAGCAGCTACTTAATATTGACAACAAAGATTGTAAACTACAACATTTTCTACAATCGATCAAAATGGGTAAGTATATTTTTAATGCATACACACTTGGTTGAATATTCAATGTAGTGTGGTAACCAAGATAGGGACCGTCTAAAAAGTTTATATTGTTTTTCATCGTGTGCAAACAGACAACTACATTTTAGCCAACTACAGATGTACCAGCAAATATCTCTCACATTATGTGTTCTAATGCAATAGAATGTCCTTATAATGATGGTGTTTAAAAAGGTGTTTAGGAAATAATAAAGAATGAACATGTAGGCAACATGAACTGTAATCTGGTAACAATCCAGACTGTAGAAAGTGGAAAATCATGTGTAATCTCCTGAACATAGTTAATCGCTTCATTTTACATCTGTTTATATTTATGTTTATTTTTGAAATCAAAATGAACAAGAACAGTGTTGGTGTTGGTTTTAATTATGACATATGATTTATTTCAATAGGTTTTGAAAGGATGGGCCGACTGTTCCAAAGCAAGTTGGATGGTCTTGTCTGGACCCTACAGAACACACTACAGCCCACGTCTTGCTGTTTTATCCACCTCGGTTTTTCTGTTTTTAAGTGTAATAAAGACTTTACAGTGTAACAGTGTTCTCCAGGTGCTGAATAAAAAGAATGGCCTAACAGTATTTTATGTTTTCCTGTTGTATAGCATCTTCAATTAACATTAAACTCTCACAATAACACAATTCGTGTACATTGATTGATGTTTACAGTCCTGCAGAAATATCACTGTCCATGGGACTGAATCCATCAGATTATTGACAAGTACCCAGAAAGCATGACAGCAAACATGATGTTTATTTTGGGGGTGAAGGGTGTGGATTTTGGAATAAACTGCTGCTTCAATGTATATGTAATGAGTGATTATAATCAAGGTTTTCTTTCTAAATATTACATGAGTGGAATGACTTATCTAGGCATGTGAGATTTTACTTAGTTATAGGCTAGAAGTTACCAGTATGATTACTGAAATGTTTGTTTCATGTATTTTCTAATGTCTGTATTTGATATCTGAAAGCAGTAACAGTGATTGCTCATTTAGTGATTCTGTGATCTTTGTAACGGCCTACGAACTCCTGTGAGAGTCTTAAAGCTGACTTCTGCTGATGAAACTGAAAACTATCTTCAGTAAATCTTTTCTTTATTATAATTCTGACTCCTGCTCTTCATTTCTTCATATCTGGTTCTGGGTCTTTGACTGTGCGCCCCTAACAGGTGAACATTTAAAAAACTAGCAAAAGTCCTATGGGGTTCTTCAATGGCACACCTTCCATCAAAAAATATTACATTATCTAAATGTATTTATTACTGTAATGGCTGAAAACAGTAACTTCTTTACTTAATGGATGTATTTATAGAAGAATGATTTGCTTTAAAAGAACATTAAAACCATTAAACAAAGTACAGTTTTGAAAATATCTCCCTTACTGTACGTACAATTATCAAATGTGTATTAAAAAAATGACTGTATTTCCCCTAAAGTATTCTTTTCGTGTTTTAAAGGCTGTAGTGCTTTCCTAGTGACCACACTGACTTAATACAGCTGAAATTTCCATAATAACTCCCATACTGTACGTACAATTATCAAATGTTTATTCAAAAAATGTCTGTAATTCCCCTGGCCTAAAGTATTCTTTTCGTGTTTCAAAGGGTGTAGTGCTTTCCTAGTGACCTGACTGACTTACTACAGGTCAAATTTTGACAATAACTCGCATACTGTACGTGCTATTGTCAAATATGTTTATGAAAAATTAACTGTAATTCCCCTAAAGTATTTTTTCCCGTTCCAAGGGCTGTAGTGCTTTCCTAATGACCAGTGTTACTTACTACAGGTGAAATTTTGACAATAACTCCCTTACTGTACGTACAAAAAACTAATAAGTTCAAGAAAAAATTACTGTAATTCCCCTAAAGTATTTTTTCCCGTTTCAAGGGCTGTAGTCCTTTCCTAGTGATCAGACTGACTTACTACAGGTGAAATTTTGACAATAACTCCCTTACTGTACGTACAATAAACTAATAAGTTGAAGAAAAAATTACTGTAATTCCCCTAAAGTATTTTTCCCCGTTCCAAAGGCTGTAGTGCTTTCCCAGTGACCACACTGACTTACTACAGGTGAAATTTTGACAATAACTCCCTTACTGTACGTACAATAAACTAAAATGTTTATGAAACAATTACTGTAATTCCCCTAAAGTATTTTTTCCCGTTCCAAAGGCTGTAGTGCTTTCCTAATGACCAGTGTTACTTACTACAGGTGAAATTTTGACAATAACTCCCTTACTGTACGTACAAAAAACTAATAAGTTCAAGAAAAAATTACTGTAATTCCCCTAAAGTATTTTTTCCCGTTTCAAGGGCTGTAGTCCTTTCCCAGTGACCACACTGACTTACTACAGGTGAAATTTTGACAATAACTCCCTTACTGTACGTACAATAAACTAATATGTTTATGAAACCATTACTGTAATTCCCCTAAAGAATTTTTTCCCGTTCCAAGGGCTGTAGTGCTTTCCTACTGATCAGTCTGACTTACTACAGGTGAAATTTTGACAATAACTCCCTTACTGTACGTACAAAAAACTAATAAGTTCAAGACAAAATTACTGTAATTCCCCTAAAGTATTTTTTCCTGTTTCAAGGGCTGTAGTGCTTTCCCAGTGACCACACTGACTTACTACAGGTGAAATTTTGACAATAACTCCCTTACTGTACGTACAATAAACTAAAATGTTTATGAAACAATTACTGTAATTCCCCTAAAGTATTTTTTCCCGTTCCAAGGGCTGTAGTGCTTTCCTACTGATCAGACTGACTTACTACAGGTGAAATTTTGACAATAACTCCCTTACTGTATGTACAATAATCAAATATGTTTATGAAACAATTACTGTAATTCCCCTAAAGTATTATTTTCCCGTTCCAAGGGATGTAGTGCTTTCCTAATGACCAGTGTTACTTACTTCAGGTGAAATTTTGACAATAACTCCCTAACTGTATATACTATTATCAAATAGGTTTATGAAAAAATTACTGTAATTCACTGTAAGTATTTTGTTAGTGTTCCAAAGGGTGTAGTGCTTTCCTAATGACCAGTGTGACTTACTCCAGGTGAAAATTTGACAATATCTCCCTTACTGTACGTACTATTGTCAATTATGTTTATGAAAAATTAACTGTAAATGACCGTAACTATTTTTCTGCGTTCCAAAGGCTGTAGTCCTTTCCTAGTGACCAGTGTGACTCACTACAGGTGAAATTTTGACAATAACTCACATACTGTACGTGCTATTGTAAAATATGTTTATGAAAAATTAACTGTAAATGACCGTAACTATTTTTCCACGTTCCAAAGGCTGTAGTACTTTCCTAATGACCAGTGTGACTTACTACAGGTGAAATTTCCACAATAACTCCCTTACTGTACGTACAATAATCAAATGTTTATTAAAAAAATTACTGTATTTCCCCTAAAGTATTATTTTCGTGTTTCAAAGGCTGTAGTGCTTTCCCAGTGACCTGACTGACTTACTACAGGTGAAATTTCCACAATAACTTGCATACTGTACGCACAATTATCAAATGTTTATTTAAAAAAAAATACTGTATTTCCCCTAAAGTATTATTTTTGTGTTCCAAAGGGTGTAGTGCTTTCCTAATGACCAGTGTGACTTACTCCAGGTGAAATTTTGACAATATCTTCCTTACTGTATGTACAATAATCAAATATGTTTGTGAAACAATTACTGTAATTCCCCTAAAGCATTATTTTCATGTTTCAAAGGTTGGAGAATGTTCCTAGTGATCAGACTAACTTACTAAAGGTTAAATATTGCCAATACCTGCTTTACTGTAAGTACAGTACATACATATTTTTTATGAAAAAATTACTGTAATTCACCTTAAGTGTTTCTTCGTGTTCCAAAGGTTATAGTATGTTCCTAGTGATCACTCTACTCAATTAATTTTGATAAATGTATTAGGTAAAAGTAGGTATTAGAACTGCTGTTCCTGGTACAACACATTTCGTTCATTGATTAAAAACTGTAAAGATTTTAGCTTAATCATATTTTTTAACGTTATAAATAAGCAACAATCTTATTGTAATGATTCAAATCTGGAATCCATTGCTGCTTCAATGTATATCTAATGAGCTAATTTAATCAAGGTATTAATCAATATTTTCCTTCTAAATATCAAAGGAGTTGAATGACTTCTCTAGGCTTATGAGATTGTACTTTGTTTTAAAATGACCAGTGTGATTATCTAAAATGTTATTTCATGTATTCTCTGTATTGAAAATCTGAGAGGTGCACTGTAAAACCCAACACGTTATGCAAACTCATTTCAGTTGAGACCAATTACCTCAATTCAATTAAGTTTAAAAAACAATAGTTATGAGTACTCTGAACTTATTTTAACCAAATCCACTAAAACAGGGATATTTCTCAATACACAATTAAACTTCTGCATTCAAATATCTTGATATTTGATATTATATATTGAGTAAAAACAGTGAAATTACAAACTTTAAATGAACTTTTAAGTGCTTGTAGTTACTACTAGCTCACACTATCACACACAAAGTCAAATCCTTTAAGTTAAGCTAACTCATTACATTTGAGGACACCGATTACCTTAATTTAATTTTTATTTTAAGCAATTATTTAAGTGACTAATTAAGTAATGATTGAGCATTAGTGATGAACACCTGCTGTTAACAGGCAAAATCACTGAAGGAAAGAAAAACTTGAAATGCAAATGAGCTGCTGCTCCCAGCACAGGGGGCGGAGCCTCAAGAGGTTCCGTCCTTTTACCTCAAACAAACATGCACTGAAATTTTCAAAAACATTTAGCCTTTTATTGTCAAACCAGAGTCAGACATAGATGGAGTGACACAAGAAGAAGTGACAGAGGTTTAGAAGGTAATGATTTATTGAGTTTCGTTCAAGGTCACCATATTGGAGATTAGCGGTTGTTTTAGTTGGACTCTTGAACCTTGCAAATTAGTTTGTCTTTGGCTGCTGTAACTCATGTGTATATAAAACACATTTGTTATGGCACAAAAGTCAAAAGAAAATATGATCAGGTGTCAATGGTTGTGCTTTGATGATGAAAATCATCATTAAATGACATGATGACTGAACTTTTAGTCTAATCTAATCTAATCCCTGATTAAACAAGTGATGTATTATTAGGTTTGCCTATTTATTTAAATTCAGAATCGCATAAAAGAAAGGATTTTACGAACAATTTTCGCACAAAAAGCTTTCATCTATTGCATTATTAAGACTAACACAGACATCAATAATCAGCATATGAATCTCAACAATGGTGACCATTAAAAAGTGATTCATGCCGCAATGCATGCTGGGAGCCATGGATACATTTTGTATTATGCTAGTACCCAGCATGCATTGCAGCATGAATCGTTATTTAATGGTCACCATTGTTGAGATTAATATGCTGATTCTTGATGTCTATGTTAGTTTTAGTAAAGCCATAGATGAAAACTTTTTGTGAACACTGCTTGCAAAATCCTTAATTGTATCTGATGTCATAACACTGCTGGCCCTTTGCTGTAAAATCACAGTTTTGAATAAAACTATAATTTATCATCCTTTTTAATCAGATATTAGACACTGAAAGAAATCATTGAATCAGGTCACTACATGATGACTGACATCAACACTTAACCATCAACATCTGATTACATTTTCTCTTGACTTTCGTGCCATAACAAATGTGCTTTATAAACACACAAGTTTCAGCAGACAGAGAAAATCTTGTCTTCAAAAGTCAAGGGTCAGGAACCCAACTAAAGAAAACGCTGATCTCCATCATGGTGACCTTAAACGAAACAATAAATCATCAAATTCTGAACCTCTGTTAATTCTCTTAAGAACTTCTGTAGACGTGCTAATAAGTGCTAATAAGAATAAGACTAGCCATTGCACACTGAGTCCGAAATTGTCGTATGCGTTTTTTCGGATTCGTAATTCGGTGGCTCTGAATTGTCAAAACACCATTCAAACACCATTCACACTGCTTGCTACAGATGCGAAAAACGCAGAAAATCAAACCCGATCCGATTTTTTTATGACGGACGAAAGTTTCGGAGGCAGTGTGCAAGCGTGATTGACATAACGTGAGGTCGTATTTATTTTTTAACGTGCGGAAATTTCAGATGTGAATTTCGGACTCAGTGTGCAGTGGCCTTAAAGTGCTGTTTGATGAGTTGTTTAACGACGTGCTGAGATCTTGAGACTTCATATCTTGTCATATCAGTTGATTTAGCTTAGACCTTGGTGAAGGGTATAATTGCTGATCTTTGTAACTGTAACAGAGTGGCCTACGAACTCCTTGTGAGTCTTGAAGCTAACTTTTGCATGATGAAACTACAAACTATCTTCAGTAAATCTTTCATTCATTTATTATAATTCTGACTCTTGTCTTAAATTGACTGACTAACTCCCTGGTTTTAATTAATCGTATCTGGTCCTTGGGTCTTTAACTGTATACAGTGGTAATCTATATTGCAACAAGGTGAGCACAACCATTGGGCATCTTTCCAGGTAGCTTGTCTGGTGATAATCCAAGGCATGGTACCAATATTTTGCACTGTTGCTGAAAACTGTGCTGAAAACAATATTTTCATTCAAACACACACATTTATTTTTATTCAATTTTTATTTTATCGTCACTTCACTAAAATAAAATATAGTAAAGTAAAAATGATGTGACAAAACAATCAGTTAAAGGGTTTATGATAATATAAGAACAACTTAAACCAAGAGAGTATCAACAACAGCAGAATTATGAAGAGGTGATATTGAAATATTACTCTAACCATGAGGAATTAATTACAACTTTTATGTATAATCACAGTTGTATTCCATGGACAATTAGAAAGATAATACAAATAAAACAGTGTTTACATCAACAGTGACTTTCTAGGTTACTTTGGTTGAATTTGAAGTTGAATTTGGAGGGGGGAGAAAGATCATAAAAGTAAATGTCATGTAAGGACAAAGTTTGTTGGCTGGTGGCTATATCAGCACATGTGACTTAATATGTGAAAATATTGACCATGAAGGACAACTACGCTACATACAGATTGACAGGAGAGTCAGTTTTAGAAAAGATGATGCCAACAGCATCCTCTGAACAAACCATTATTTTGGATAACCTTGCATACAAAAAATATACCGGACTCGGACTTGTGCAATCAGACCCTTTTATTCCTGCTGTACAAGAAGCAAAAATTACATGTTGGTCATAAAATTCTGCACTGTACAGTATCTTTAATGCCTTCTTGATCTTGCTGTACATTATCTGTCAGATTTGCTGCAACAAGTGAACAGGTTCTTTCACTACAACCTTAAACAAACAAAACCCCTTTTAGTGAAGTACAGTATTATATTAATATGTAATACAGTATTATTAAGTATTGTCAAAATTTCACATGTATTAAGTCAGTCTGGTCACCAGGAAAGCACTACACCCTTTGAAACATGAAAATAATGATTTAGGGAAATTAGAGTATTTTTTTAAATAAACATTTGATAATTGTATGTACAGTATGGTAGGTATTGTCAAAATTTCACCTGTAGTAAGTCAGTCAGGTCACTAGGAAAGCACTACACCCTTTGGAACACCAAAAATACTTAGTCAATTACAGTAATTTTTCATAAACCTATTTGATAATAGTATATACAGTAAGGGAGTTATTGTCAAAATTTCACCTGAACTAAGTCAGTCTGGTCACTAGGAGAGTACTACACCTTTTGAAACATCAAAAAATACTTACGGTGATTTACAGTAATTTTTTCATAAACATAATTGACAATAGTACACATACAGTAAGGGAGATATTGTCAAAATGTCACCTGTAGTAAGTCACACTGGTCATTAGGAAAGTACTACATTTGGAACGTGGAAAAATAGTTACAGTCATTTACAGTTAATTTTTCATAAACATATTTGACAATAGCACGTACAGTATGGGAGTTATTGTCAAAATTTCACCTGTAGTAAGTCAGTCAGGTCACTAGGAAAGCACTACAGCCTTTGAAACACGAAAATAATACTTTAGGGGAATTACAGTAATTTTTTCTTGAACTTATTAGTTTATTGTACGTACAGTAAGGGAGTTATTGTCAAAATGTCACCTCTAGTAAGTCAGTCTGATCACTAGGAAAGCACTACAGCCTTTGGAATATAAATATAAATATTAAAAAACACTATAGGTGAATTAAAGTTTATTACATAAACATATGTAATAAACACACGTAATAATGTTTATTACATAAATATATTTGATAATTGTACAGTAAGGGAGTTATTGTCAAAATTTCACCTGTAGTAAGTCAGTCTGATCACTAGGAAAGCACTACAGCCTTTGGAACAGGAAAAAATACTTTAGGGGTATTACTGTATTTTTTTCTTGAACTTATTAGTTTATTGTACGTACAGTAAGGGAGTTATTGTCAAAATTTCACCTGTAGTAAGTCAGTCTGATCACTAGGAAAGCACTACAGCCTTTGAAACAAGAAAAAATACTTTAGGGGAATTACAGTAATTTTATCCTCAACGTATTAGTTTATTGTACGTACAGTAAGGGAGTTATTGTCAAAATTTCACCTGTAGTAAGTCAGTCTGATCACTAGGAAAGCACTACAGCCTTTGAAACAAGAAAAAATACTTTAGGGGAATTACAGTAATTTTTTCTTCAACTTATTAGTTTATTGTACCTACAGTAAAGGAGTTATTGTCAAAATTTCACCTGTAGTAAGTCAGTCTGATAACTAGGAAAGCACTACAGCCTTTGAAACAAGAAAAAAATACTTTAGGGGAATTACAGTAATTTTATCTTCAACGTATTAGTTTATTGTACGTACAGTAAGGGAGTTATTGTCAAAATTTCACCTGTAGTAAGTCAGTCTGATCACTAGGAAAGCACTACAGCCTTTGAAACAAGAAAAATACTTTAGGGGAATTACAGTAATTTTTTCTTCAACTTATTAGTTTATTGTACGTACAGTAAGGGAGTTATTGTCAAAATTTCACCTGTAGTAAGTCAGTCTGATCACTAGGAAAGGACTACAGCCTTTGGAACAGGAAAAAATGCTTTAGGGGAATTACAGTAATTTTTTCTTGAACTTATTAGTTTATTGTACGTACAGTAAGGGAGTTATTGTCAAAATTCCACCTGTAGTAAGTCAGTCTGATCACTAGGAAAGGACTACAGCCTTTGGAACAGGAAAAAATGCTTTAGGGGAATTACAGTAATTTTTTCTTGAACTTATTAGTTTATTGTACGTACAGTAAGGGAGTTATTGTCAAAATTCCACCTGTAGTAAGTCAGTCTGATCACTAGGAAAGCACTACAGCCTTTGAAACAAGAAAAAATACTTTAGGGGAATTACAGTAATTTTTTCTTCAACTTATTAGTTTATTGTACGTACAGTAAAGGAGTTATTGTCAAAATTTCACCTGTAGTAAGTCAGTCTGATAACTAGGAAAGCACTACAGCCTTTGAAACAAGAAAAAATACTTTAGGGGAATTACAGTAATTTTATCTTCAACGTATTAGTTTATTGTACGTACAGTAAGGGAGTTATTGTCAAAATTTCACCTGTAGTAAGTCAGTCTGATCACTAGGAAAGGACTACAGCCTTTGGAACAGGAAAAAATGCTTTAGGGGAATTACAGTAATTTTTTCTTGAACTTATTAGTTTATTGTACGTACAGTAAGGGAGTTATTGTCAAAATTTCACCCGTAGTAAGTCAGTCTGATCACTAGGAAAGCACTACAGCCTTTGAAACAAGAAAAAATACTTTAGGGGAATTACAGTAATTTTTTCTTCAACTTATTAGTTTATTGTACGTACAGTAAGGGAATTATTGTCAAAATTTCACCTGTAGTAAGTCAGTCTGATCACTAGGAAAGCACTACAGCCTTTGAAACAAGAAAAAATACTTTAGGGGAATTACAGTAATTTTTTCTTCAACTTATTATTTTATTGTACGTACAGTAAGGGCATTATTGTCAAAATTTCACCTGTAGTAAGTCAGTCTGATCACTAGGAAAGCACTACAGCCTTTGAAACAAGAAAAAATACTTTAGGGGAATTACAGTAATTTTTTCTTCAACTTATTAGTTTATTGTACGTACAGTAAGGGAGTTATTGTCAAAATTTCACCTGAAGTAAGTCAGTCTGATCACTAGGAAAGCACTACAGCCTTTGGAATATAAATATAAAAAAACACTATAGGTGAATTAAAGTTTATTACATAAACATATGTAATAAACACATGTAATAATGTTTATTACATAAATATATTTGATAATTGTACAGTAAGGGAGTTATTGTCAAAATTTCACCTCTAGTGAGTCAGTCTGATCACTAGGAAAGCACTACAGCCTTTGGAACAGGAAAAAATACTTTAGGGGAATTACTGTAATTTTTTTTATTAATATTTGTATACTGAACGGGAGGTACTGTCAAAATTCCACCTGTAGTAAGTCAGTCTGGTCAGTAGGAACATACTACAACCTTTGGAACATGACAAATAACATTGTTTTAATATTTTAATCTCCTCAAAACGAGCTTTCCTTCGGGTTTGCACTTTGCAGATGGTCCCTTCTTAGCAGCCTGCGCATAGAGATCAATGTATTTTGTCCAGTGCGAAGGAAAGATCGTTTTGAGGAAATTTATGTTGTAGCTTCTGGTGTTTTATCTGTAGTTATATGTGATAGGTGTTGTGTGTAGCAACAACGTTTAGTTCACGAGTTATTGAACGCGGAAGTCCGCGAATGTGTGAATATGCGAATATAAAACCAACTTTACCTAAGTATGATAATGTAATGTTTAGGCTCAATATGTTGATTTCGTGTTTTATTTGAATGCTTTATTTGGGCAGTAAATACTTTTCGGTCAGATATATGCACTTTAAATATGTAGCCTACAATTCTAATTGCTGTATTTTCTATGTCTGTTTACAGTTTTACAATGTTAAAGTTAAGCGAGAAAAGATTCCTGAAAACTATTGGAAGATTAAAGTCATGAACCAACATCTCGTCTGTCTAGCTGGATAGAGAAGTGACACGTCTAGTGAGGACAAAACATAAAGGATCATGAAATCCTAAATAAGGGTGTTTGGGAGTTTTCCTCTCTGTCCTGCAGTTCACCACACCTTCAACTAATTAGCCTCAATCAGCCACAGACTTCATTAGACAGCACCTGAACACCTTTTTTCATGCCACATGGAGGCATCCTTGTGTTTTGCTGCTGGAAATGTTGTCTCCTTCCTTGTGTGTGTTATTGAACTATGTAAGTTACATATCTGTCTGATCATTTCGACGGAGGTGAATCAATCAAAGTTAACTTTAGCTGGAAGTAACATTATTCAAGAACCGCTATAACGCCAAAACAATCTGTTACCTTAAATTAAATGTTTATCTCTGTAAAGCTGCTTTGAAACAATCCATTGTTAAAAGAGCTATATAAATGAAGATGACTTGACTTGACATATGTTTCTCCTTTGAGGGTATGTAGACTTAATTGCTTTCAGTCTGTCTGTTTTAATGTAATGTTAGATTGAACAGTTCAACTTGGCTTATATTGCTCATGTGACTCACTGACTTGGTTTGTAGGCTACTTAGCTAATTTCCTGCATTCTAAGTTCTTGTACATATATTTGATTGTCATTCAAATGTATTGTGGCATTATGTAGCTATAGCTAATTGTATCCCATATCCTTTCCCTCCTAGAAACCACACACATGACTTGGGTAAAGTTGGTTTTATATTCGCACATTCGCGGACTTCCGGGTTCAATAACTCGTGAACTAAACGTTGTTACTAGACAAATAACACCTCACATATATAACTACACATTAAACACCAGCAGCTACAACCTAATTTTCCTCAAAACGAGCTTTGCTTCGCAGTGGACAAAATACATTGATCTCTATGCGCAGGCTGCTGAGAAGGGACCATCTGCAAAGTGCGAAACCCGAAAAGTGTTACAAAATATTCAAAAACTTCACTGTAATTCTCTGTAATGTTGCCAAATTCAGATCACACATCACTGCTGTCCTGCTGGTTATATAACAACACTTTGTTTGGATAAATGCAATGCAATTGTATAAGTTTTCATAATACTCATAAAAACAATGCAAAAAATTCCCCAAATAAGTGTTAGTATAGCCTAACCATCAGGACAGCAGTGATGATGTGTGATCTAAATTTGGTGACACTATAGTGTGTGTTTTTGACTGTTACTGACTGATCCCTTCCGATCTGTCTCTCAGCCGCCTGCACAGAGATCAAAGTATTTTGTCCACTGTCCGAAAGCTTGTTTTGAGCAAAAATCCAGGCTTTAGAGTGGTAGAGTTCCTCGTCTGTTGCTTTATTTAGAGATTTATGATTTATTTTTTTCTGTGCCAATTTTTGTTGTGACAGAAGATTTGATTAATGTTACACTGATTTCTTAAATGATTTCTAACAAAGTCTATTGTGTGTGTGTGTGTGTGTAGTTTTGCGCAGGGTCCTTTGAAAGACGCCCCTAATCTGATCTGCACGCCACACACAGCCTGGTACAGCGAACAAGCGTCTCTAGAGATGAGGGAAGCGGCAGCGACAGAGATACGCAGAGCCATCACAGGTGTGCAATATAGATCTATACAGTATAGAAATCAGTCCAACAGGTGTGCAGTGTCAAATGTACATCATTAATCCGCTTTACCAGGTAAATCAGGCCCATACATTCATCAGCTCTGATTTTAATCTCTATGTTGGAATTGAAAAATTGTAATATTGCATAAAACATTTGCGAATAAAGCAGCGTTTCCATCTCATGTGTTCAAGAGAACTAAAGCATCACTTCCTGGGAAATTGGTGCAAATTATCAGTAATAAACTGTAAGTTTCTGCAATCGTTCTGTTTTTCCCTTCATCATGAACGAGTGTGTGTCGAGCGTCGTCATAAACGAGTGTGTGTCGAGCGTCAGACGAAACACAGTAAACGCTGTCGTGTTCTCTGGCGTTCGGATGCTGGTGTTCGGGAACACACTCGTGTGTGTGAGACGCTTCTGGAGGAATTACACCCAATCACTCTGATCCAGGGCCTGAAATTAACACCCGACCACCTGCCAAATGCGGGTGAATTTTGCTATTGGCGGGTAACACTGTCAATCTACCTGCCACATTGGCAGGTAGCCAATGAGAATTGAGTGATTCATTAGTTTTTTTTTTTTTACGTTTTCATTTTCATTGCGTTGGACCTTAGCTATAGAGGGTATGCGTATGACGTCACCGTCGGCCGGGGTGAATGCGGTCACGCCCACAAGTGGCAAAAAGACTGAGCGGCGGCATTTGTTTTCAGCGTGAATGCCGTGAAAAACACACAAAACACATCTAAAACTGGAAAGAGCTTTGCGATTGACTGTACAACTAGATTTGACCAGAAATCTGAGGTACTGTATATTTTTACAGACTGCAAAAAGCTACAGAACAGACTATATTCTGCATAATTGGATGTTTTTAAATAAACACTGACAAAAAACTATACAAGTTTTAGGGCTGGACGATATGATGATATACAGTATAACATTAATGTAAGTGATCACTCGGATTTAGACCTATTTATATAAAACATTTACAGGCAAATTCTCTTAATTTATTTCCCGGGCGTCGAAATCAGGCACATATAAATGTCAGGAAACACGATTCCTGGCTGCATGTCAATATCCATGGATCACTGGATCTTTGATAAGTTGTAAGGAACACTATATCGAGTCCAACTTTTAGTTTAAACTGATAATAGTTTGTTTTACTCGCGTTTTCGCTGTTTCCCCTATTAACTCCAGTCACGCAGCAGCTCTTTTGCCACTCAGTCCGGCTGAGGGGGGCGTGTTCCGGCGGGGAAGTGACGTTAATGCATTCCCTCTATAATGTGGCGGCACATTACTGGGGTAAAAAGGCCAGCTGAAACAAACAACCAACAAAAAGATGAGGATGAGTCAAAGAAAAGTAAAAGAAGACATTTTAATACAAAGTGGTCAATTGGCGACAACGGCAAGGTTCGTGAGCGGCGGATTTATGACAGCGACTGTTTCGTAACGTTCATGCGATCAGAAAGAAGATGAGGCCCTTTTCTGACTACGTTTGGATGTGCGAGTATTAAACTGTTGGTGAGATGGGATGAGATCATGTAACGCTGACGTAGGCTCCAGAACAATGACAGTTGCACAGATGTGTGCGTGTGCAACTGTAGTACCTACATGTTGGGAGTTGGGAACCGGTGAGAAAATGTCTGGTACCCGGTAACTTTACCAGTAATAATATTAATTTAGTTCTGCTTAACGGTTCCTGAACGCTGTAACTAAAAGCTGTCAGGACCTAGCTGTCTACGTGACTAAATCAGCCATCAACACAGCTGCGGGTGAATTGTTTACATACGAGCTGCGGTAGGTCTAACGTTATAGATCTGTTGTGCGTGTGTGTGTCAAAATCAATGAATAAAAATATTTTTTTAAAATGTATATTCTAAGAGTTATTATTACTTATATTGATTTCGTTAATAACTTGACAGCACTTAAATGTGTACAAGTTAAAGAACTATATTGTGAAATTCCCGTTTTTCACCTTTAGGCTATGAGGAAAAAAAAAAAAGGCTGGTAAAAAGTCTCTGTGGCAGGTGAATTTTGATATCCACCTGCCACAGTGGCTGGTGGCCAAAAAAGTTAACTTCAGGCCCTGCTCTGATCACACACTCCGACTCCGGCGTTTCAGAAACACCAAACCAACATTAGAGACGCTGCGACGCCATTGGTCCACCAGTTACTCCAGTTATCCAATCACAGCTGACGCTGAGGCAGATCGAGCGATTTATCCGGAAAATATTTTTCCATCTTAGTTTGTGCACATTATCGGAAAAAATATTATCCACCTCAATTGAGTGTTTTGGGGGTTTTTATGCACATTTTTTTAACTTAAGCGCATCTTGGCATTTCCAGACAGCATTTGTAATGTGATTTTCCAAAATTTGCATTAGAATAGATGGATGGAAACGTAGTACTGATATATATTGTATAATACATTTCACACACACACACACACACACACACACACACACACATTGTTTCATAGCAGCTTTACATCAAATCATGATGTTAATGTTTATAATATCTTCATGCCTTATAGTCGCATTTAGCAGATTAGAGCTGGATGATAATATAGCTTTTTTATTGCAAATGAAAGGTTACAGACATTAACAGTGAGAAAAATACCAACAAGGGAGAAACTAAATTAAACAAGGGAGGATATACTGACATCATAAGAGATTATAAGAATTAGGCCACTCAAATCAATACAAAATTACATTTTGTTAATATGAAAAATTAAAGGTTCCTTACAACAGACTCAAGGATATTATATGTTTTTGAAACCTTTGAGTTGAACTTAAAGGGACTTTATATCAGAGGAGAATGTTCTAAAATCTGGATTACATTTAATAGTTCTGGCTTTGTGAAGATTCAATTTACCCAGAAGAATAAAACAGTATAATCAAGATAATATAGTTACATTTTGAGAACGAAACAGAATGGACGTGATGATTTGTTCGAGCTCTGGAGATTTAAACTGGTCTGTGTGTGTGTGTGTGTGTCTGTGTGTGTCAGGTCGTATTCCAGACAGTCTGAGGAACTGCGTTAATAAGGAGTTCTTCGTGTCCTCTGGTTCCTGGGGATTGATGGAGCAACAGGTTCATCCGGAGCTCAACGGCGCCACATACAGGTGCGACACACACACACACACACACACACACACACACACACACAGACACACACACATCTGCAGACATCCTGTGCTGTTGTTTAACCTTCATCAAGCACGTATGATATATGTTTGTGTTTTACCACAGTCACCATAACATGATCATCATGAATAATTAGTGCATAAAACCCTGTAAGCTCCACCCCTAAACAGTCACATGACATGAGTTTAACTCTGAGCCCCGCCCCCATCTGCTTCTCTCATTCAGTCACGTCAACCAATCACTGCACGCCATCACGACTGGCTCCGCCCCCCAAGACAAAATCAATGCCTAAACCAAGAGCAGGTAAACTCTCTCTCTCACTCTACCTCTCTCTCTCTCTCACTCTCTCTCTACCTCTCTCTCACACTCTCTCTCTACCTCTCTCTCACTCTCTCTACCTCTCTCACACTCTCTCACTCTCTCTCTGACTCACACTCTCTCTCTCTCACTCTCTCTCTCACTCACACTCTCTCTCTACCTCTCTCTCACACTCTCTCTCTACCTCTCTCTCACTCTCTCTACCTCTCTCACTCTCTCTCTCACACTCTCTACCCCTCTCTCTCTCTCTCTCTACCTCTCTCTCACACTCTCTACCCCTCTCTCTCTCTCTCTCTCTCTCTACCTCTCTCTCACTCACACTCTCTACCTCTCTCTCTCTACCTCTCTCACTCACACTCTCTACCTCTCTCTCACTCACACTCTCTACCCCTCTCTCTCTCTCTCACTCTCTCTCTCTCTCTCTCTCACTCACACTCTCTACCCCTCTCTCTCTCTCTCACTCACACTCTCTACCTCTCTCTCACTCTCTCTCTCTCACTCACACTCTCTACCCCTCTCTCTCTCTCTCTCTCTCTCACTCACACTCTCTACCTCTCTCTCTCACTCACACTCTCTACCTCTCTCTCACTCTCTCTCTCTCACTCACACTCTCTACCCCTCTCTCTCTCTCTCTCTCACTCTCTCTCTCTCTCACTCACACTCTCTACCCCTCTCTCTCTCTCTCACTCACACTCTCTACCTCTCTCTCACTCACACTCTCTACCTCTCTCTCTCGGTGTTTAGTTGAACAGATACAGTGTGTTTCTGCTCTCACGACGGCCCTGTTTCTCAAAGCTCTTCCTCTATCGAGATCTACATCTTTAAGGCTTTAGGCCAGAAACATACTCTACACATTCATAGAAAGCTCAGAACTTCATTTTTACTCTCAGAACTTCATGTTCACGTTTAGAATAAATGTGAGCAGCCATTTACTCATCTCATGTCAAAAAACAGATTTAGTATTACTCAAAATGAATAAAAAACAGTTATCTCAGAATATTATGCAAACCTGCAATAATTAAATGACACAAATATACTTTATGTATTTAATCTCACTTTATTAACCAATGCCTTTGCTCCTGACCTTCAGTGATCCACTTCAACATGACAATAAACAAAAATGACTTTAGATAAATATCACATTTGTGTTTCATTTTTTAATTTTTTTATTGCTGAAGTAAGTGTTGAACTTTCTCCTATTGCCAGCTATTCTTCTTCAGTCCAGAAAGGCTGAACAGCTGAGAAGGGTTTTTAACAGCGCCCTCTACTGTACACGCGTGAATCTGCATGTCCTTCAGCCTGAGGCTCATTCGCCTTATTCACCTCGAACGTTCCCCCGAGCGTCAGGGGTACACTTACCACTTCCGGTAGTTCTCACAACGCGATTTCTCTCAGTGCAATGGCGCCTCACTGCTGTGTTCCCCGCTGCACCTCATCACACAGGAACAAATCCAACAGAGGACAAACGTTTCACCGTTTCCCCAAAGATCAGTAGTATGTTTGTTATTAAAATCTACCACCACAGATTCACTAGTATAAGCATATTCTGAGTAGGGTGAAACGGTGCATGTATTCGTATTGAACCGAAACGGTACGGGCGTCACGGTTCGTTGCACGAATTTACACGGACAATAACGTTACACGGTATAAAAAGGGAGGTGCGGGCGCGATCGAACTCTGTGTGTGTGTGTGTGTGTGTGTGTGTGTGTGTGAGGGAGGGAGAGAGAGAGGCGCGGGCGTGGGCGTGATCGGTGTGTGGTATTTAGCTTCTAGTCACAAGCTAACCTAGGGGATACATCACATCAGTTTTCCTAGCTAGGAGGAGGATGTACTGGAGTCAGATTGAGTCTGATCAATACAATTATACATGGAAAGATTGGTGGTCCACACTGGGGTTTCCATTGCTGGTGCTGCTGCGTCTGAGTCAAACTTCCGGGTTTGTGTACCCCTCAACGGCGTTCGAGTTTTCAAAATGGCCGCCAGGTGAATAAGGCGAATTCACTTCACTTCTGGTGTGAAAGGGCCTTTACATTTGCCAAAAATAGAATTTTTTTTTGTTCTACGAACAAGCAAGCCCAGACGAGAAAAAGTAACGCAAAAGTAATGTAACGTATCACTTCCCATTAAAAGTAATGCAACGCAATTGTGACCCTGGACCACAAAACCAGTCTCGAGTCGCACGAGTGTATCTGTGGCAATAGACAACAATACACTGTATGGGCTACCCTTAATTACACAAAATTACCCTTAACATTTTTTGCACCCTCAGATTCCAGATTTTCAATAGTTGTGTCTCGGCCAAATATTGACCTATCCTAACACACCATACGTCGACGGGAAGCCTATTTATTCAGCCTTTGCCCTCTCGCGCAGGTTCCCATCAGGACTGGACGGAGCGTCAGCTGGGATCTTCCCGGCGGGTTTGGTGCCAGTGACCCATTCAATGCCCGCGGGGAACCACCCGTCACAGACACCGTCCCCAAACCAGCGGGAGAGCAGAGAACACCTGACCGAGCAATAGCATTAACATCTCACACACACACACACACACACACACTCACACCCGTCCAGTGTCCTGAGGTCGGTCTCCCCCAGGTGAGAGAGAGTTGCACACACACACATACACACACACACACACACACACACACACACACACACACACACACACACTCACCCCCGTCCAGTGTCCTGAGGTCGGTCTCCCCCAGGTGAGAGAGAGTTGCACACACACACACACACACACTCACCCCCGTCCAGTGTCCTGAGGTCGGTCTCCCCCAGGTGAGAGAGAGTTGCACACACACACACACACTCACCCCCGTCCAGTGTCCTGAGGTCGGTCTCCCCCAGGTGAAAGAGAGAGTTGCACACACACACACACACACACACACACACACTCACCTCCGTCCAGTGTCCTGAGGTCGGTCTCCCCCAGGTGAGAGAGAGTTGCACACACACACACACACACACACACACTCTCATACACACACACTGATGTTCTTCCTCCTCTCTCTCTCTCTCTCTCTCTCTCTCTCTCTCACACACACACTCAGTCTCTCTCTCTCTCCTCAGGAACTGTATCGGGCAGAACTCTCTCTCTCTCACACACACACACACACACACACACACACACACTGATGTTCTTCCTCCTCTCTCTCTCTCACACACATACACACACTCACTCACTCTCTCTCTCTCTCTCTCTCCTCAGGAACTGTATCGGGCAGAACTCTCTCTCTCTCTCACACACACACTCTCTCACACTCTCTCTCACACACACACAAAATATGCGCATGCGTGGAACAGATCGTGCAGCGTCGTAAATCAAAATCAGCGTCGCAAAACAGAATTGTCATTTGCGCATGTGCGTTTTCTCCTGCGTCTACTACGCATGCGTAGAACGGATCGTGCAGGTGGAACGGATCGTGTACCGACACGTGTCGATTCAAACCATTCAAACAACAGGAAAACAATGGATCGCAATGACATTTCGGACTTACTCGTATGACAGACCACGGACGAGTCGACGACAGCCTTACAATTATGAGCCTCCTATGCTGCTGAGAGAGCAGGGACAGGCCAGGATTAATGTTAGACAGAACAACGGTCAGAGGAGACATTATTGCAAAAGTAGGCCTATTATTATAAAAAAAAACTTGCGTGGAGTGAGTGTGCGCAGCCGCAGTTTATTGCATCACTTAATCACGCTATTTTTGATTAGCCTAGCTGTCAGATACTGAGTAAACATTAAAAGAACAGGCCTATTCAATCTTCCCTGGATTTTTTTTTAACGAAGAAATTAAATAATAGCAATCAGGAGAATGGAAGCAGGAATAAAAAAATGAGGACTGTAGTGCTGTCGGCAAAACATTATACCACTGCAATAAAAACTGCACTGCAACAAAAAGGTAAGGCATATGTGTTTTTATATTTAATGCTGTTCACTGTGAGTTTTAATTAATAGTGTAATAGAGTTAATAGTGCATCGTTCATTCTGTTTGGTAAAATGTGGTGTATATCATTCGATAATGTCGTTGTTTTACATGCACAGAGGGGAATGCAGGCCTATTTAAAACGCCGCCACGGCAGGTGTCGTGGTGAGAGAGACCACCGCTAACTTATAGATATATAGCCTATATACACGTTCGCTAACGATATACATTGTGCTCACAATATTGTACAGATTATTACCATCGTATATCAGTTAATAGCAAAGCTATTATTGGTCATCTAGGACTAGGAGTATTGGAATTTACCAATAACAGAATAAGCTTTGATCAGGCGCATGTCATGCTCATTAATATCCATCCAGACTAACGTAACTTACATGATATAACTTAGCGTTTTCTCATCGAGAGACAGATAGATATTTTTATTCCTGATATAGCCTACACGTTTTTGTTTCTCCGATCTGGTGTACGCTACACACGACCGCGTTTTTCGAAGCCGATGCAGAAGAGAAATCCTGTCTCTACAGCTGCACAAACCGCACACAGGCACGATATACAGGGGACATTCTAAAACGCTTAACGTGAAAAACGCTTAACGTGGCTTACTGCACTAAGACAGTGATATTAAAAGACCAAACTCAGTACACATCATATTAATAAACCATACTATGTATAAAATAATAAGATGAGTCCAAAATATGAACGCAACGCGTTTCATTTCACGTTAAGCATTTTCTTCCCATAGAAAACCGTTATAAGAAAACGCTTAACGTGGCTTACTGTACTAAGACAGTGATATTAAAAGACCAAACTCAGTACACATCATATTAATAAACCATACTATGTATAAAATAATAAGATGAGTCCAAAATATGAACGCAACGGGTTTAATTACACGTTAAGCATTTTCTTCCCATAGAAAACCGTTATAAGAAAACGCTTAACGTGGCTTACTGTACTAAGACAGTGATATTAAAAGACCAAACTCAGTACACATCATATTAATAAACCATACTATGTATAAAAAAATAAGAGGAGTCCAGAATATGAACGCAGCGCGTTTAATTACATGTTAAGCATTTTTCTCCCATAGAAAACCATAAGAAAACGCTGTGGAGTAAAAAAAAAAAACTTTTCCTCTTCAACGCCCTTTTGTGAACACGCCCCTTTTTAGAGCACATGGTTGCCTACAACCAATCACAAATCTTTGTTTTTGAATGTCCAATCACCACACAATGTAATCTTTTGAAATGCGTGTAACTGTCATCTGTAGGTATATATAAGGCACTGTCAGTGGCACTGACACCACAACCTGTCATTTGTGCAGTCGCCTTGCTAGAGTCGCTGTATAGGTCATTCAGTTGCATTCAGATTTTTGGAATCGAAATTTCTTTATAAAAAGCCTTTTTAAAGGCTACAACTCATTTTCACTGGTGTCATACTAATTACCAGGGTATTCATATATTATATAATATTATATTATAGTATATTATATTATTACTAATATTATATATTATAGTATATTATATTATAATATAGTATATTATATTTTGTTGTATTTGTTTTTGTCTTTTTTCCCCCTTTGTTGTATATTCACATCGACACAGGTGAATATAAAAAAATGACTTTAATGCAAAAACAGTCAGAGTTTACACTTAAAGAAGCAGAAGCAATTCTAGATGATGTTGAAAAATACAAGGAGTTAATTTCCAGCGAACCACCATTACATCCAAAGGGTGGTGATGTGTTCCTTTACACAAGTTCACAGTCAGATAAACCTAACATGGACTTTAGGTTTGATCAAATGATGTGGAAGCACAAGGGTTCAAATTATCACAACATTAGAAAGTATGGGGGAAGAGTTTTGAAACGCTACTATCACATTAGAGCTGGTGAATGTGAAAAAGACACCTCCTCAGAATTCAGGAAGTGCATTTACTCTCTTGTTAATGAGGAAAAAAATTCCTATTTGATTCATTACCTGGGAAATGAGACCATATATGTACCACGAAAGCATGGAAATGCCAAAACGGACAGAGTGTTTATTCCCTCCAAAAAAGAAGTTTTCTCTGACATACTTTTAAACGATCACGGTCAAGCCCCGTCAAACATCTACAAAACTGTCCTTGCTAAAACATGCAGTGTTAATCTGGAGCACATGGCAGTAAACACACCACGAAACCTTAAACAAGTCCAGAACACAGTATATGCACAACGATGCAACCAACGAATATCACGAGATGAACTGTTTAGTTTGCATGAATTGGCATACCAACTACCAGGTTTCATATGGCAGACTGATCTCATAAAATTGCGTGTGTATGACACGCCAATTCGTATTTCCATTTTTGGCGTGCTATCAACACGCACAATCGCTTTTCAGCGTGTTTATGAACGCAGTTGACTTAACGTTATTACTGTATATATAAATATATGACCTACCTCCACCCCGTCCCTAAACCTACCCGTCACTGGGGTTAATAGCATTTATGAGTCTTCCCCTACCATCCTAGGGAAAAAAAAATATCGCTCCCCAGATGTAGATCTACATTTTGCTTCGTTTCGCTCGGAAATTTAATGGCGTGTACATATACGCGGAATCACTTGGACATTAATGGCGTAGACATACACGCATACACGCGGATATCTCAAAATGCGTATAGATAACACGCCACTTGACTTAAAAGTGGCGTGTCTGTTTACGCAAAAGTCATGATGTCATGTTGCATATGGAACATTACAACATTCCCGGACCTTCTTGTTTATGCCGGCATGACAGACATTGTTGATTTGGCACGTGCAAACTTAGATGAATCAGTGAGGTTTGAGTACCCACAAATGATAAGTTATGACACAACATTTCAAATGGGGGATTTTTATGTGTCTGTGCTGGCTATGAGAAACACTGCACTGGTCAATGACCCAGTGTATCCAGTTGGCTTCATGCTACATGAACGTAAATTCATGCAACACCATGAGAAATTTCTGACTGAGATTTTTGGAAAGCTGGGAATGGACTCAAAAAAATACCAAAAGATACCAGTGACAGTTGACAGGGAGAAAGGAATTGTAGGTGCTTTGAAAAAAAACTTTACCAATATAAGTGTAGTGTTCTGCCGCAACCACATCTTACGAGATGTGGAATATTGGGTTAAGACACATGGGGGGAAAAGGGATGATGTGAAGGTCCTAAAAGACCATGTTGAGCAGCTCATTGATTCCTCCTGTCCAGATGAGTTTGATGCCCGCTATGATGCCTTCGGAAAAGTATGGTCAGAAGGATTCCTCTGCTACTTTGACCATCACCTGAAAGCAGACATTTGTGAAAACATGGCTGCATACTACACCAAACAATTCTGTGCATTTAAAGACAAAACACCAACAAACAATATAAGTGAGAGCATCAACAAAATGATAAAATCCCAAAATGAATGGCAAGAACTTCCAGTGGACGCAATGGTGCTCTCACTGTACTACATGCAGTCATACTTTTTATTTGAATTTCAGAGGGCAAAATGTGGCTTGGGAAATTATGCAATGAAGCAGAACCTTAGCGTAGCAGTGACGGATGTGAAAATGCCCCCTTTTCTTCCTTTGGAAGAAATCATCAAAAGGATCAAGACCAACACAGAAAATGAGCCGTGCAAAGTTGAAGGAGTTAAACTTCTGTCTTCTCAGACATCTTTGGCCAAGACAGTCATTGAAATGGGTCTGGTGAGTCTAAATCCATCATTGAGAGTGTTTGTCGTGAAAAGTCCCTCAAACGAATCAGTACATGTAGTTCGAAATACTGCAAATGGTGCATTATGCTCTTGTCCCAGCACTGGAAAATGCTACCACATTTTTGCAGTAGAAATGGCTACGGGGCTTCACTTTGCTACAAATCGAACATACAGCCTCTCAGTGATGAGGAAGAGAGGGAGAGGCAATGAAACAAAATCGGGCCGGAAAAAACCCAGAACAAAAGATTATGATTATTTGGTGAACCCGGCACCAGACTCTTTACTGTCTTCATTGCCTGACTCTCTGGTAGACAACATTCCACAAATTCCAATGGATGCTGAAAAGGAGGACAAAACAAAAGATCAAAATAAGTGTTCCGATACAGCTGCTCTGTCTAAGGAGCCACCACAGACTGATGCTGGGAAAGATACTTGCCAGTTTGGGTGCTCATATGAATCCGCCTCTTTGGTGGACAGCATGCCATCAATTTCTTTGAATGCTGAAAATAAAAAAAATACAGAGCAGGAGTGTTCTGATAAAGCTACATTGTCAAACTTGCCATCACGACCAGGTGCTGAAAAAGAGGACAACACTTACCAGTTTTGGCTTTCAAATGGCGACAGTCTGCCTCTAGAACCACATCTTTCCAGAGTATCCACACCAAACAGTGCAGGGGATTCATTTGCTCCTTGGATGGGCATCAATGACATTCATGACTGGGCAAAGGTCTCTCCCAAAAGCCGCTGTCTTTCTCCAATGACCTGGCTTGAAGGGGAAACAATTGAGCAGGCAATTAATGTCTTCATTCACCAACAAAAAAAGTCAGACTCAATTCTATGTGTACCCACATACCTTTACCAGCTAGCTGCACTAGAAGACTTTACTCCAATTTTGCAGTTTTGTGCTGCAAAAAAGGCTCTAAATTATGATCTAATCATAATACCCTTCAACACTGACATTACTGGCCGTGGTTATCACTGGGTTCTTGCCACTGTAAATTTCAGAGAGCGAGAGATCTCAGTGTTCAATTCAATCCACAGTCTTAAAACTTTGAAGCATGCTGCTCCAAAACTAATGAAAGTAGTAGCTTGCATGTACACTTCAGCAACAGAAAACTTTCAGGCTTCTGACTGGAAAACTTCAGATGTGGTGAATACTCCACAACAAGAAAATGGGTATGACTGCGGTGTCTTTGCTGTTGTGAATGCTTGTGCTATCATTGACAACACACCATTAGGTCCAGTCAACAGTGTCAAGGCAAGAATGTGGATTCATACCCTTATTGAACAGTATGAGCCTCCAAAGGTCAGAAGGGCGGGACTCTCACACGAAAAACTGCAATGCTTTAAAAAAGAAGTACAGACATATGAGGCAGTCACACAAACAGTACATGTAAGCAAAGCAGATTACACTGGTACCTTGAAAAGACTACACCCAAACAGCAAAGACTGGACTCTCTGTTTAACCTCAACGTGTAAGGGTGACCCAAAGCACAGAGATGACTATATCTTGTGCATTATTTGCAGACGGTGGTTCCACCTTAAATGCACACCATCAGCTGACCGGTTAGTTGTTGCTTGCACTGATTATCATAAATGTCTTATGTGCTGTTCCTGAGGCAACAAATTTGAAACAACACAATGAAATGTGTTAACACTGTGAATGAAATAGTGCAGGTTTCATGATCAATAAAATTGATAGGGAACTGTTGCAAATACCCCAGAAAGAAAAAAGAAAAAACATACTATAAAATATATATTATTCCACAAATATATATATTATATTTATATTTATAAATATTATATAAACATATATATTATTATTATAATTCCACATATATATAAAATATTATTATTATTATTCCACATATATATTATTATTCCATATATATATATTTATATTTACACACTGTGTGCCTAATTATTATGCAAGTTGATTTTCTGATAATATTATTTTCCCAAGCACCTTTTAAATCTCTTTTTTGGCTCATTTTATCTGTAAAAGAAAACCTAATAAATAATTATGCACACCTGAATATAATGCGGTTTTCACTTCCAGCCTTCATAAACAATAACATATCACTTAAATTATTAAATACAAAATTAATAGTAGTTATTAATATTGATGTGGTTTGGAATTGGTAAAATGTGCTTGGGGGAAAAATGTGATCAGAAAATCATAAATAATACATATGCACGCAGTATACAGATAGATAGAATAGATAATGTATACCATTTTCATATATGTGTGTGTGTGTGTGTGTGTACACAGCCAGGCTCCATCACCACCCAATCACGAAGATCACCTGAATACTATAACCTGCACCTGCACATCATCTCCTCATCATCACAGGCAGTGTAAAAGCACACACCTCACTCTGGCACTTTGTCTGGTCTTGTTTTGAGCTAGGACTCACTTACCTGTTGTTCCTGCTAAAAGCAAGTATATGTAACCTCCATTGTCTTCCTGGTCCTCCATGTCTCCTGTCCTGTAACTCCGCTACTCGCCGGTTCCCTCATGTGTGTGTGTGTGCGCTACGTCTGTCATCCACGATCTCCTCCATCTTCTACAACACAATAAACTGTCAGTATTCACTCTGGTTACATTCACGTTTCACCTTGCTGCATCTGCCACACTCGCCAGTATTTCCTGTCTACCACCTCATCTCAAATAAGCTGTTGTTCATCATCATTTTCTCTTTCTTGAGTCTCTGTTCTGTAACATTATTATTTATTAGCTATATATTCTTTAGATAATGTATATTCTATGTATGAATGTCTATCTATCTATCTATCTATCTATCTATCTATCTATCTATCTATCTATCTATAAAGCAAATGCTTCAAATTTGAAGGGTATGCCATATGCAGACATGAAACTATATTATGTAGTTTAATATCTATCTATAAAGCATTTGCTTCAAATTTGAAGTACAGTATGACATGTTCATATGTATATAGACATTAAATTATATTAAATGGTTTAATATTCATCCATCCATGCATCAAGCTGTAATTTAAAGGCTGATATTTTAATGTAGATATGAAACTAAAATGCAATATATAAAATCAAAAGTTAATTCATATCCCAGTTACACAATGTTTCACATGTTTTTGGTAAAAAAAAAAAAAAAAAAAAAAACATTCTCTACTTTAGGCTTAAACGATTCATGCATCTAAACATCATTCGATTATATATCAGTTGAAATTCAAGCTTTTGTAACATAAATCAAACTAAACATACATACCTCTGAATGAACAAGAAATCAATCAAGATTGTTAACAACAATCAGCAGCAGGTAGCTAGAAAACCCGCCATCTTTCCTGTGAGAAACGTGTCCAGGGTGTGGTTAATTAAGTGGTCTGCAGCTAAGGAGCCGACCAATCATTGATTAGTCCGCTTCAAAGTCTGATTGGTGTTGCTGTTGCTGTGGGTTAAACAAGGGAAGCCTGGTAGAATTCTGAATCTATTTTGTGCATTATTAATATATTGTGAACTTTGTCACCTGGCCTACTAGTGTCACCTAGGCCAAAATCTATTTTGTGCATTATTAATATATTGTGAACTTTGTCACCTAGGCCTAGTAGGCTAAAATTAGGAAACATTACTTGTGAAAAGGCTTAATGAGAAATTTAGCTCATTGCTTTAACTCTGTTACTTATACACATTTATCAATGGGTGTCCAGCCACATCGCATTTTCTATAATGGATATGGTAAGAAAATAATTAAACGCATTGCGTTCATATTCTGGGCTCATCTTATTATTTTATACATAGTATGGTTTATTAATATGATGTGTACTGAGTTTGGTCTTTTAATATCACTGTCTTAGTACAGTAAGCCACGTTAAGCGTTTTCTTATAACGGTTTTCTATGGGAAGAAAATGCTTAACGTGTAATTAAACCCGTTGCGTTCATATTTTGGACTCATCTTATTATTTTATACATAGTATGGTTTATTAATATGATGTGTACTGAGTTTGGTCTTTTAATATCACTGTCTTAGTACAGTAAGCCACGTTAAGCGTTTTCTTATAACGGTTTTCTATGGGAAGAAAATGCTTAACGTGAAATGAAACGCGTTGCGTTCATATTTTGGACTCATCTTATTATTTTATACATAGTATGGTTTATTAATATGATGTGTACTGAGTTTGGTCTTTTAATATCACTGTCTTAGTACAGTAAGCCACGTTAAGCGTTTTCTTATAACGGTTTTCTATGGGAAGAAAATGCTTAACGTGTAATTAAACCCGTTGCGTTCATATTTTGGACTCATCTTATTATTTTATACATAGTATGGTTTATTAATATGATGTGTACTGAGTTTGGTCTTTTAATATCACTGTCTTAGTACAGTAAGCCACGTTAAGCGTTTTCTTATAACGGTTTTCTATGGGAAGAAAATGCTTAACGTGTAATTAAACGCGTTGCGTTCATATTTTGGACTCATCTTATTATTTTATACATAGTATGGTTTATTAATATGATGTGTACTGAGTTTGGTCTTTTAATATCACTGTCTTAGTGCAGTAAGCCACGTTAAGCGTTTTTCACGTTAAGCGTTTTAGAATGTCCCATATACAGCACCGTCCCTTTTCTTAGGAAACCTGTGGACGATGTCCTGACAGGCCGGAGTTTTTGCAACCTCCACAAACACAATAATTTACCATGACGATGATAAATTAAAATACAAAAACTATACCGAAAATACTGATTCACGACCGCTCTCACTGACTTTTTTTTTATTCGATGCCACAAGAACAAGAGGTTTTACATATTCACAATATCACATGAACATTAGCTGCCAGGAAATAAAAAATACAAAAAAAGTTTTACATAAAATCCAGTGCTTTCAAAGCATTACATGTTTTCATTGCTTTTTTGTTTTTAGTTTGTTCCAAGAGATGTAGCCTACATATAATGTGAAGTCATTTATAAAATGTGAAAAAAGCCCAATTCTTTTTATGAACCAGTGTATGGTATTTTCCTAATAAAACAAATAACTGTATAATATGTTGTTCTTTACATTCCAAATTGTCATTCTGAGTATAAAAAAGCTAATTTACCCGCTCGTACATACAAACCTATCTGCGCTGCTGAGGCTCCCTCCCTCTGGTGACGTAAAATGACGCGATGTTGAAAAAAAAAAACGGTTTTTACGAGCAGTCAAAGAAATGCTCACTTTATCTACTAAATTTGTGCCCTTATGTCGTTTTAAAACATTTTAAATCCTGCATTACCTTTTCATATGGTATTTTCATACAAGGTTATATATTAATTTAGATTTTTTTTTTTACCTGCAATATGCTCTTTAAAGCAGCACTAGGTTACTTTTCAACCTTCATAATATATTTCCAAGTCTCTTGTGATGGTACATCGACTTACAATAGGTTGAATGACACGTCTGCCATAGCCTGACGGGGTCTGTAGCGTTTTTAATCGTACTTTTAAACTTCGGGTTTCGGGTAGTAACCGGCGAACAAAGAGAACTACAAAATTCGACTGCTTTACGGTATATACGTCACTTCCACCACCACCACCACTTCCTTAAAATCGGACGTGCGAGCCAAATGTTATAGTCATGGCCGAAGCAGCACAGAAAAACAAGAAAGCAAAGGTTTTATCGGAGCAAAGCAAAAAGAGAAAAAGAGAAAGTGATCGCGTTAAAGGCAGAACGAGGATTAACATTGGGCCAGCCTTTTCTCGCTGGCGTGAGCTGAAGGAGGAGGAGGGGTGCCCGACCGATGCGGACTTGGCAAAAAAAATCAAAAAAAAAATCAAACGAAAGCCTGTGTCTAAACGCCGTGCACAAGTTTGATAGGGGCTACATTCTTGCAAGTAAATATATAAGATGTACAAAATCATATTTTAGGATACCTAACATGTCTGTGATATTTGTTTATTTGTCTTGCCTCAAGCTATAATGCAAATCGATTTGTAAAATTTGCAGATTCATTTATGGTAGCTTGATATTATAATATTGACGATATATGGTTATTATCAACCACTCAAACATTGCATTGAAGTATCATATAGATTCAGTAAAACGGTAACCAATAGACTACTATAATGACGCTGGCTTGTAAACGTGATCATCGCGATCATTTGTCGTTAGAAAAAAAATAAAACCCATGAAATTATATTCATATGACATGCTGAAATATGTGCCACTGTACCTGGGATGAAGACATTTCACACGCGACGCAAGCAGAACACCTGCATGTGACCTCCTCCTACAGTGTTCAGGGCTATCATGGTTGTCAACAAATGCACGTGCTTGTAGGATGACAGAGTTTACGACAGTAGTAGAGGTCTAGAGGACAATACTGTTTCCCAACTGTAGGGGGACCCCACCCCGAGAGCAAAAGTTCCCTGGTGTTACTTTAACGTTCACAATAACCAAGAAAAAACGTTCTTGAAAAACTGGACGTTTCTACCGTTTAAAAAACGTTCAGAAATAACGTTTTAATAACATTTTCAAACTGAGCGAATGGAATGTTCTTTTAACGTTCACATTAACCAAGAAAAAACGTTCTTGAAAAACTGGACGTTTCCAACGTTTAAAAAACATTCAGATATAACGTTTTAATAACATTTTCAAAATGAGTGAATGGAATGTTCCTTTAACGTTCACAATAACCAAGAAAAAACGTTCTTGATACATTAAAAAAACTGGACGTTTCCAACGTTTAAAAAACGTTCAGAAATAACGTTTTAATAACATTTTCAAAATGAGTGAATGGAATGTTCCTTTAACGTTCACAATAACCAAGAAAAAACGTTCTTGAAAAACTGGACGTTTCCAACGTTTAAAAAACGTTCAGAAATAATAACGTTTTAATAACATTTCAAAATGAGTGAATGGAATGTTCCTTTAACGTTCACATTAACCAAGAAAAAACGTTCTTGAAAAACTGGACGTTTCCAACGTTTAAAAAACATTCAGAAATAACGTTTTAATAACATTTTCAAAATTAGTGAATGGAATGTTCCTTTAACGTTCACATTAACCAAGAAAAAACGTTCTTGATACATTAAAAAACTGGACGTTTCCAACGTTTAAAAAACGTTCAGAAATAACGTTTTAATAACATTTTCAAAATGAGTGAATGGAATGTTCCTTTAACGTTCACAATAACCAAGAAAAAACGTTCTTGAAAAACTGGACGTTTCTACCGTTTAAAAAACGTTCAGAAATAACGTTTTAATAACATTTTCAAACTGAGCGAATGGAATGTTCTTTTAACGTTCACATTAACCAAGAAAAAACGTTCTTGAAAAACTGGACGTTTCCAACGTTTAAAAAACATTCAGATATAACGTTTTAATAACATTTTCAAAATGAGTGAATGGAATGTTCCTTTAACGTTCACAATAACCAAGAAAAAACGTTCTTGATACATTAAAAAAACTGGACGTTTCCAACGTTTAAAAAACGTTCAGAAATAACGTTTTAATAACATTTTCAAAATGAGTGAATGGAATGTTCCTTTAACGTTCACAATAACCAAGAAAAAACGTTCTTGAAAAACTGGACGTTTCCAACGTTTAAAAAACGTTCAGAAATAATAACGTTTTAATAACATTTCAAAATGAGTGAATGGAATGTTCCTTTAACGTTCACATTAACCAAGAAAAAACGTTCTTGAAAAACTGGACGTTTCCAACGTTTAAAAAACATTCAGAAATAACGTTTTAATAACATTTTCAAAATTAGTGAATGGAATGTTCCTTTAACGTTCACAATAACCAAGAAAAAACGTTCTTGAAAAACTGGACGTTTCCAACGTTTAAAAAACATTCAGATATAACGTTTTAATAACATTTTCAAAATGAGTGAATGGAATGTTCCTTTAACGTTCACAATAACCAAGAAAAAACGTTCTTGAAAAACTGGACGTTTCCAACGTTTAAAAAACATTCAGATATAACGTTTTAATAACATTTTCAAAATGAGTGAATGGAATGTTCCTTTAACGTTCACAATAACCAAGAAAAAACGTTCTTGAAAAACTGGACGTTTCCAACGTTTAAAAAACATTCAGATATAACGTTTTAATAACATTTTCAAAATGAGTGAATGGAATGTTCCTTTAACGTTCACAACAACCAAGAAAAAACGTTCTTGAAAAACTGGACGTTTCCAACGTTTAAAAAACATTCAGATATAACGTTTTAATAACATTTTCAAAATGAGTGAATGGAATGTTCCTTTAACGTTCACAATAACCAAGAAAAAACGTTCTTGAAAAACTGGACGTTTCCAACGTTTAAAAAACATTCAGATATAACGTTTTAATAACATTTTCAAAATGAGTGAATGGAATGTTCCTTTAACGTTCACAATAACCAAGAAAAAACGTTCTTGAAAAACTGGACGTTTCCAACGTTTAAAAAACATTCAGATATAACGTTTTAATAACATTTTCAAAATGAGTGAATGGAATGTTCCTTTAACGTTCACAATAACCAAGAAAAAACGTTCTTGAAAAACTGGACGTTTCCAACGTTTAAAAAACATTCAGATATAACGTTTTAATAACATTTTCAAAATGAGTGAATGGAATGTTCCTTTAACGTTCACAATAACCAAGAAAAAAACGTTCTTGAAAAACTGGACGTTTCCAACGTTTAAAAAACATTCAGATATAACGTTTTAATAACATTTTCAAAATGAGTGAATGGAATGTTCCTTTAACGTTCACATTAACCAAGAAAAAACGTTCTTGATACATTAAAAAAACTGGACGTTTTCAATGTTTAAAAAACATCCCGAAATAACGTTTTCCTAACCTAATGGGAATGTTAGCAAAACGTTCTGACAACTTATTTTTGTTAGCTGGGGATCTACCTCATTATTGTACATAATTATTCATTGTACATTTTTCAAAAATGGACATGACAGCATTTAAAAGGTAAACATTGCCTATTTACAGCTGTAGATATTTTAGACCCATCAACCCTACTTCCAAACCCAAACTCAGAAATGTACAATGACAATAAATTGTGTTATAAAACTAAACCTTAACATTAAGGTTAACATTATGACTTGATTTTGGGTCTGTTCCCCACACGAAGCAATAACATGGATTCTGAAGATTTGGATTACAGCTCACAAAGAAAATGTATTACTTTTATGGTCATTTTGCGGTGCGATGGTGGTGTATTATTATTATTTTTTTTTTTAGAAAAGTCTTTCTATGCCCCAAATTACTCTATTACATTTTAAGCAATGGTTAAACAATCACAGTAACTGAATTCATTTTAATATTTTGAAGTTAATTTGTCCTTAAAAATAAGTTGAATATGGCACCAGAATTCAAACAGAACAGAATCAAACATTAATTTCAAACTAGATAAAGTTCATCAAGTCAAGCTTTTTAAGTCTCTCTTATGTCTGTAATGGACACATGCCCTTTAACATGATTTCCATTACACGAGAGTAGATGTTAAAACTTCTTGCTGATTTGTACTCGGCTTTCGCCAAGATAAGCAACACTAAGACGTAGCTTTACAGTAAACTATGCTTCTCTCTCTCCATCTCTCCATCCATTTACGCTTCTTTCCACGTGGTGGGGTGACTCCCCTTCTGTCCGGCGCTAACGGCTGCAGTGTACCTGGCGCGTCAGCACACACGACGGCTGCAACTACAGTGTGGTCTCCCTAGTGGACCAGCACGACAACCGTCTGGATTGAGCCGAGTAGGGGACATCTCTAGGGTCTTCAAGTGGGCACCTTCCCTCCTCAGTGTTTCGCCGACTAGCCCACGACACCTCAAGAGGGCTCGACAGTGACTCTGGCGTCCCAGAGTCACCCCCCTCCGTCCCCCACTCAACTCAGCCCAGCTTACTGACCTCTACATCCCTCCTGCTGCTGAGACCTAACCACAATCTCACAATCTCTCCGCAACCCAACCATACGCGCCAACCCGTTGACTAAGGCTGTCGAGCCCCACTGGTGCGTTAATATGCAGTTTCAGTGGCAACGGTTCCGTATGGCATACCACCTACCGCAAAACACAATATCTGCCCAACCACCCGTCATTCACGCAATATACAGAGGAACGTAATGACTGTAAATACTATACAACCTATCCAAATAAACCAACAGACTCTTCAAGTTTTCAAGAATTCTACGTAACCGTAGCGTGGCGGCCTGTACACAGCCAGCTAGAATCTTTCCGTCTCAACCACAGCCAGTTGCTGCTCCTTTCTGCTGCTTCAGATCAGTTCTTTACTGTGCGACGCAACTCTTGGCCACTGAATCTGACGTCTCTGAGGAAATAAGAATACCATTTTATTTGCATCAGTACTTACTCTGGGAACTCTCATGCAGTGGTTTTGATGGTATAAGATGGTACTTCCTCCTTCCACTTGAACTGTTGCTGGAGTTGCTCTCACCACGTTGTAGGGTCCCTCTCTCATGGGCTCATTTCACTTTCTTCTGTATACCCTCAGGTATGCTTGGTCACCTGGCAGATTTTTTGACATGACACAGCACCCAGCATATCCAGTTAAAGAAATCACAGCTTGCCACTGATATGAGGGGACAAACAGGAAATAATTATATATAAATATTGAATATATTATAAGCCTGAATATATACAGGTAAATTTGAATATATAAGACGGAACATATACATGTAAATTGTGAATATATAAAAGTAAATACAAATGTACAGTTGCAAAGTAGTACTGAATCTCTTAATCGAAAGGCAACAAAATATTCCTGGGGCCATGAAACTTCTCGGGATATGACTTTATATCGATATAACGATATAATTTATAACGATAAAGACAATGATAAAGATATAGTTCTAAAAATCATTCTCAATATTAAAGAATAGCAGAGTTTACACCAAAGCTTAGCTATAAGGATAAGATATTCGTTATGATTTTTTCCCTGGCTGTTAAAAAATAAAACACTGAAAACCAATCAGAATCCATTCTAATTTATGGTCGTTTAAATGGCAGACGACATTGCAGAGAAGTTAACTGGCGAGTTTCAGAAAAATCCACCACTGTTTGACAAGTCAAGCCCCTTTTCAAGAAAATGAATATGGAGAAAAATCGTTCATACCCACTGAATAAATGGGGAGAAGTATTACCTCAGGTGTCCAGCACTCGTTTCGACAACATTGCCTTGCTTGCTTTAAAGTTGCGGTGAAAAAGAGAAGGTGTTGTTTTTATCCACTATATTGACTACGTCAGCTAAATTCACTATTAGATTATTAGATCAATTACTCTAGCTTCACTCAAAATATATCATGCTGAGGACATGAAAAACGGGTTCAATGACATTGTACACACTTTGAAACCATAGAAACAGACCATTATCGTTCGTTGGTGTGGACACAAACATAGTTATCGTTATAGTTATCTTTATAGTTTACGTTCTTGGTGTGAACGGCCCTTAACCCTGGTTCCATGAGAACAGGGAACGAGACACTGCATCTTGAGACACTATTGGGGAACTATTTCATGCAAAGAAATGGCTGTGACTAAGCACAAATAATGGCAGAAATGCCAAAAAAAAAACACTCTCCCCTACTACTCCCTACGGCCACTCCCCGAGCTATCACACCTCAATGAGGAAGTACCTTCGTATAGTAACAGAAAGACCGCTCAAAGGCTTGGAACCAGCATCTTCACTAGGAAGGGCTTCATTTAAGGGAATATGGCCAGGGGGCCGAAAGGAGACCTGGCCAGTCACTTTTAGGGGGACATCGTGTCAACCCCCAGAGCCACCAGGGAGGCTGTCCAGCTCTGACTTGTGACCTATAACCAACAACCTGTATGTTTCCTAACTAGAGCCTCCTACCATACTTGCCACATGAGAGGTAACCAGATGAGAGGGACTGCAGAAGAGGCAGTAACCAGCTCACACCGAACAAAGAGACGGGCATCCTGGGGTGCAGGACTCAGCTCAGCGCTTTCCAAACCCTTATAAATGAGGGGAGTTACTCTGCTCGACCCTGGACCTACAGAGCGCTTCTTTTTCAAAGCACTATGGAGACTGGGTACTCTACATATGGTCCCTAATGAGAGGAGTACCTCCAGCTCTATCAGGAGCTGATCTACCAAGGGGGTTCTCAAGAATCTCTTGACCTTTTAGATCAAACTCAGGGAGCGAGGTTCTCTATTGGGCGATCCTCTCAAACAAGGGAGTACCTACAAATCTAAAACACTGATCTACCAGGGAGGTCTCATGAAAGTCCTTTAGCCTTCTGACCAGACTCAGGGAGTGAAGTACTCTACAGAACGACCCTCTAAACATTTACCTAAACCTAACAAAGTAAACAATGACAGAATAATAAGGCCTGGATAACGTTCTCTTAGCGCACTACAGAGACTCTAAAGGACTTATGTAACCCTGGTTAAATAATTGTTTTACAGATAATATTTATTTTTATGTTGCTTGAATTGAATGTTAGGATTATTCATAAATGTGAAATTCTATACAAAATAATATAAATATATATCTGAATTGAGTTAAGTTATGAGTATCCACCAATCGGAGCGTTTGGTTGCTGGCTCCGCCCCTTGCTTACGAATAGCGTTGCGCAGATTAGACAACAGATGCAGAGCGACGGAGATATCTGATCTGACGAGAGAGTGTTACAATTGAACTGATATAGTTCTTAAACTGTTCAAAGCTCATAAAAACGGGAAAAATCTGAGAAGTAAGATAGTAGATGACCTTTTATGATTGTCAATCGGGCACTTCAGAGTTTGCATTGACTCGGTGAGTTTACCAATGTTATAATTAGCATTAAAAACGAATGACAACACATTGAATATAGAAGCTTTTTATTTGTTTTATTCATATGAGACAAAATTGTGTTATATTCTGATGTTGTATGGGTTGGATTGTTCATTTGCAGTGTGGTTGTGTCAGACCGCATGGTGTATTAAGTGTATTATTAGTCAAAAGTTATTTTATAAGGTGAAGAGTGTGGACGAGTGGACTTCACCTGGACGAGTGTGTGTGTGTGTGTGTGTGTGTGTGTGTGTGTGTGTGTGTGTGTGTGTTTCAGACCTCGATGACGATCAGTCTGTGTTCAGGGTAAAGCAGCAGAACACCACTGACCTCTTCACCTGGACGAGTGTGTGTGTGTGTTTCAGACCTCGATGATGATCAGTGTGTGTTCAGGGTAAAGCAGCAGAACACCACTGACCTCTTCACCTGGACGAGTGTGTGTGTGTGTGTGTTTCAGACCTCGATGATGATCAGTGTGTGTTCAGGGTAAAGCAGCAGAACACCGGTGACCTCTTCGCCTGGACGAGTGTGTGTGTGTGTGTTTCAGACCTCGATGATGATCAGTGTGTGTTCAGGGTAAAGCAGCAGAACACCGGTGACCTCTTCACCTGGACGGCTCCTCTGAACTCTGACCTTCAGCCTCTCGAAGTGAACTAACACACACACACACACACACACACCAGAGAGAAACATCTCAGAGAGTTTGACACTGGATTATAGACATTCTGAACTTTTAATCATGTAATGTGGACTTATGCATGCTTTGAAATTATGTGTATTGTGAAGCGCAATAGAAATAAATATGAATTGAATTGAATCAGAAACAGAATCTGTTGAAACACACCGGCCACATCGGTGCGGTCCGCGAATCCACAGGAGAGTGTGTGTACACAGGAGAGCTGGCTCACGGTGATGATCCGGTGTAACAGGAACTTCTGCTGACACACAATAGATTTATGTTGTGTGTATGACACACAATTGCTGTATGATACAAAATACAAATTGTACAATAGTTTTTTTTTACTTCTTATGAAAAGCATTTTTCCAAATTCCTGCCTCTGAGTGTGTGTGTCCTGTCTCTGAGTGTGTGTGTCCTGCCTCTGAATGTGTGTGTCCTGTGTCCTGCCTCTGTGTGTGTGTCCTGCCTCTGAGTGTGTGTGTCCTGCCTCTGAGTGTGTGTGTCCTGTCTCTGAGTGTGTGTGTCCTGCCTCTGAGTGTGTGTGTCCTGTGTCCTGCCTCTGTGTGTGTGTCCTGCCTCTGAGTGTGTGTGTGTCCTGCCTCTGAGTGTGTGTGTCCTGTCTCTGAGTGTGTGTGTCCTGCCTCTGAGTGTGTGTGTCCTGTGTCCTGCCTCTGTGTGTGTGTCCTGCCTCTGAGTGTGTGTGTCCTGCCTCTGAGTGTGTGTCAGAGCTGATGGGACGGACACACGAGTAACCCTGACTACAGATCCACAAACTAATGCCCTTATTGTAATATCACAGTTATCAGACGCTTGTGTGTTTCTGCACTTTTCATCCTAAGGACTGAGGAAAAGACATTCCTTTAAACTAATGTTACATTGTAACCAGGGTTTGAAAATTTTTTTTTCACTCACCAGCCACTTTGGTAGGTCACAGGATCTTCGTCACAGAAATATCCGCCTGTCTGAGAATCCCGAGAGACGCTTTGTTCCCTGTGACCATTTATATAATAAAATACTTACAGTACATGAAAAAATATAGAAATATGCATATATTTATACACAATAGAATAATAATGTATTATAAAAATAATACAATTATAAAGATATAATGGGGGAAAAAAATAATATATAAAAAAAATGTATATAAAAGAAATATATAAATATATATAGGCTATATATATTATGCAGATCATTGCATCATTTCTTTATGGCAACCTATTCTTCCGAAGCAAAGACAGTAACTAACCACAGTAACCACAGATGTAGTGGGAATCTTAGATCCAGTGCCAGTTGAGATTGAGAAGCAGTGCGAATATCAGAGGCGGTGTGAGTCTCAGAGGCAGTGTGACTCTCGGAGGCGGTGTGAGTCCTAGAGGCAGTGTGAGTCTCAGAGGCGGTGTGAGTCTCAGAGGCAGTGTGACTCTCAGAGGCGGTGTGAGTCTCAGAGGCGGTGTGAGTCTCAAAGGCAGTGTGACTCTCGGAGGCGGTGTGAGTCCCAGAGGCAGTGTGAGTCTCAGAGGCGGTGTGACTCTCAGAGGCGGTGTGAGTCTCAGAGGCGGTGTGAGTCTCAGAGGCGGTGTGAGTCTCAGAGGCAGTGTGACTCTCGGAGGCGGTGTGAGTCCCAGAGGCAGTGTGAGTCTCAGAGGCGGTGTGACTCTCAGAGGCGGTGTGAGTCTCAGAGGCGGTGTGAGTCTCAGAGGCGGTGTGAGTCCCAGAGGCGGTGTGAGTCTCAGAGGCGGTGTGAGTCTCAGAGGCGGTGTGAGTCTCAGAGGCAGTGTGAGTCCCAGAGGCAGTGTGACTCTCGGAGGCGGTGTGAGTCTCAGAGGCAGTGTGACTCTCGGAGGCGGTGTGAGTCTCAGAGGCGGTGTGAGTCCCAGAGGCAGTGTGAGTCTCAGAGGCGGTGTGACTCTCAGAGGCAGTGTGACTCTCAGAGGCGGTGTGAGTCTCAGAGGCGGTGTGAGTCCCAGAGGCAGTGTGACTCTCGGAGGCGGTGTGAGTCCCAGAGGCAGTGTGAGTCTCAGAGGCGGTGTGACTCTCAGAGGCGGTGTGACTCTCAGAGGCAGTGTGAGTCTCAGAGGCAGTGTGACTCTCAGAGGCAGTGTGACTCTCAGAGGCGGTGTGAGTCTCAGAGGCAGTGTGAGTCTCAGAGGCGGTGTGACTCTCAGAGGCGGTGTGAGTCTCAGAGGCAGTGTGAGTCCCAGAGGCAGTGTGAGTCCCAGAGGCAGTGTGACTCTCAGAGGCGGTGTGAGTCTCAGAGGCAGTGTGAGTCTCAGAGGCAGTGTGAGTCTCAGAGGCAGTGTGAGTCCCAGAGGCAGTGTGAGTCCCAGAGGCAGTGTGAGTCCCAGAGGCAGTGTGACTCTCGGAGGCAGTGTGACTCTCAGAGGCGGTGGAAATGGGAGACTCAAACACTGGCAAGAGAAGGCAGAATATATTTATTTTGATCAGTATAATGGTTATTGGGATTAAAGAGGTTCATACTTAGTTGATTGCTATGTTGGGAAAAATAGTAATTCAGTTTATCTTTTGTTTATCTTATTTATGTACTTTTTATTTTTTACAGTGCAGGGTGTGGCATCTTTGACACCTTTGAACGAGGCAAGATGTCTTCCACAGCACAGGGACCCTTTGGAGACTCAGACTCAGGTTGAAGACACGATGAAGGACTCCACACATTGGGGAGGCACAGTCTTTGAGCAAAAGTGAGAGTAATGTTATCAAAAGTGAGAGTAATGTTACATTATAACCAGGGTTTGAAAATTATTTTTCACTCACCAGCCACTTTGGTAGGTCACAGGATCTTCATCACAGAAATATCCGCCTGTCTGAGAAACCCGAGAGACGCTTTGTTCCCTGTGACCATTTATATAATAAAATACTTACAGTACATGAAAAAATATACATAGAAATATGCATATATTTATATTTGTATTTAAACACAATAGAATAATAATGTATTTAAATAAATTATAAAGATATAATGGAAAATAAAATAATATGAAATACAAAAAATATGATATAAAAATAAATAAATAAATGTATATAGGCTATATATATTGTGCAGATCATTGCATCATTTCTTTATGGCAACGTAAATACATTCCTCCAAAGCAAAGACAGTAACTAACCACAGTAACCACCACAGATGCAGTGGGAATTGCAGAGGCATTCTCAGATGCAGATCCAGTGTCACTCTCAGAGGCAGTGTCAGAAGAAGTCGATATACCAGTTTAATATATAGTATATATTCAGTAGGAATATCAGGTGTTGTGCGAATCTTAGGAACCATTCCAGTTGTGGTGGGAGTATCAGATCCAGTGGTAATCTCAGGAACAGTCTCGGTTGTAGGGGCAGTGGGAGTATCGTATGCAGTGGGATTATCAGGGGCAGTTTTAGTGGCAGTCTCTGAGGCTGTGGGAGTCTCAGAGGCCATGGGAGTCTCAGAGGCCGTGGGAGTCTCAGAGGCCGTGGGAGTCTCTGAGGCTGTGGGAGTCTCAGAGGCCGTGGGAGTCTCAGAGGCCGTGTCAGTCTCAGATCCAGTTCCATTTCTTGAGGTAGTGCGAGTTTCAGTTGCAGTGTAATACTCTGTTGAGTGTCAGTCTCAAAAAAATGCTCGGAGTCAGAGTCACTCTCGGAGTCAGAGTCACTCTCGGAGTCAGAGTCACTCTCAGAGTCAGAGTCACTCTCGGAGTCACTCTCAGAGTCAGAGTCACTCTCGGAGTCAGAGTCACTCTCAGAGTCAGAGTCACTCTCAGAGTCAGAGTCACTCTCGGAGTCAGAGTCACTCTCGGAGTCACTCTCAGAGTCAGAGTCACTCTCAGAGTCAGAGTCACTCTCGGAGTCAGAGTCACTCTCGGAGTCACTCTCAGAGTCAGAGTCACTCTCGGAGGCAGCGTCACTCTCGGAGTCAGAGTCACTCTCAGAGTCAGAGTCACTCTCAGAGTCAGAGTCACTCTCGGAGTCATAGTCACTCTCGGAGTCAGAGTCACTCTCGGAGTCAGAGTCACTCTCGGAGTCAGCGTCACTCTCGGAGGCAGCGTCACTCTCTGAGTCAGAGTCACTCTCGGAGGCAGCGTCACTCTCGGAGGCAGAGTCACTTTCGGAGTCAGAGTCACTCTCGGAGGCAGAGTCACTCTTGGAGTCAGAGTCACTCTCGGAGTCAGAGTCACTCTCGGAGTCACTCTCAGAGTCAGAGTCAGAGTCACTCTCGGAGTCAGAGTCACTCTCGGAGTCACTCTCAGAGTCAGAGTCAGAGTCACTCTCGGAGTCAGAGTCACTCTCGGAGGCAGCGTCACTCTCGGAGGCAGCTTCACTCTCAGAGTCAGAGTCACTCTCGGAGTCAGAGTCACTCTCACTCTCGGAGTCAGAGTCACTCTCGGAGTCAGAGTCACTCTCGGAGTCAGCGTCACTCTCAGATGCAGTGTGATATTCAGATGCAGTGTGATATTCTAATGCAGAGTCACTCTCAGAGGCAGTGTAATATTCAGATGCAGAGTCACTCTCAGAGGCAGTGTAATATTCAGATGCAGAGTCACTCTCAGAGGCAGTGTAATATTCAGATCCAGGGTCACTCTCAGAGGCAGTGTAATATTCAGATGCAGAGTCACTCTCAGAGGCAGTGTAATATTCAGATCCAGGGTCACTCTCAGATGCAGCGTCACAGTGTGCTATAAAAGAAAATGCTTTAATAGTGACTAAAGAGAACTTTCTAGCCTTTATTGTTAAGGTTATTAATGTCACTGCTATGTTGCCAAGCAGATCGGCCCAGATTAAAACAATTCTAGAAGCTGTATCAGAATTCCTAGGGATCTCTGAGATTTCAGTAAGCGCAATACATGACATTCTAACTAGCAACAACAGTAGAAGTTTCACATGTAGGCTATCTGAGTAGATTAATGGTGACAAGTGTGCAATGGAACGCAAGGAGACTTGTAGCAAATGGTCAAGAATAAAAAAAATTGTATTAGATTTGGATCATTAACCAAGTGTAATTTGTGTTCAAAAGTGTTGGCTTAAGCCAAACCTGCAATTTGTATTACCAGGATAAAAGTCTGTTCGAAAGGATAGAGTTGGGAAACAAGGGGGAGGGGTGGTAACTTTTGTAAAAGAAGGTACTATATATAGGGAATTAAGTGAGGTTAAAGATATGGAATGTGCTGTGGTTGAAATATATTTTAGAGAAGAATCAATTGTAATATATCATTTTTATAATCCATATAAGAAGATTTCAATAACGTTGTAAACAAAGGAATTATGGTGTGGGGATTTTAATGCTCATAACTGGCTATGGGGGAGTAAAAATACAGATTATAATGGGGAAGTAACAGAGCAGCTCATGGATGATAGATCATTAGTATGTTTAAACACAGGAGAAGGAACTAGGTATAATTTAACAGAGAATATGGTATCAAGTATAGATTTAACATTAATATCAAATGGTATGGCTGAATTGAATGGAAAGTAAATCATTTTCCAATGATTTGAAAAAAGAATTTGATGTATGAGAAGGCAGATTGGAATTATTTTAGTAAGCATTGTGACAAATAAAGATATATTGGTTGAAGATTCAGTAGAAACATTATGTGATTCAATGACAAAACTAATAATGGAAGCTGCAACACTATTTATACCACAAAAAAATGGTAGGTCAGAAAAACAAAAATATTCCATGGTGGAAGGAAGAGTGCAGTAATGCAACTAGAAAAACAAACAAACTTTAAGTTGGCTTGAAAAAGCCGGACCAGAGAGTTGGAAGAAGTTTAAAATAGTTTGAAGTTTAAAGTAGTTTGATAGATAGGATTAGTTAGAAAGAAAGAATCGTTAGTTAGAAAGAAAGAAAATGATGAGTTAGAAAGAAAAGAAAGATTAGTTAGATAGATAGAAAGATTAGTTTCAATAAAAGAAAGATTAGTAAGACAGAATGAAAGAAAAAAAGATTAGTTAGAAAGAAAAAAGAAAGATTAGTTAGTAAGAATGAAAGATTAGTTAGACAGAAAGAAGAAAGATTAGTTAGAAAGAATGAAAGAAAGAAAGATTGGTTAGAAGGAAAGAAGAAAGAAAGATTAGTTAGAAAAAAGAAAGATTAGTTAGAAAGAAAGATAGATTAGTTAGGAAGAAAGAAAGATAGATTAGTTAGAAGAAAGAAAGAAAGATTAGTTAGAAAGAAAGAATGAAAGAAAGATTAGTTAGAAAGAAAAAAGATAGATTAGTAAGGAAGAAAGAAAGATAGATCCGTAAGAAAGAAAGAAAGAAAGAACGTTAGATTAGTTAGAAAAAAAGATTAGTTAGAAAGAAAGAAAGAAAGAAAGAAAGAAAAGAAAGATTAGTTAGAAAGAAAGATAGATTAATTAGAAAGAAATATTAGTTAGAAAGAAAGATAGATTAGAAAGAAAGATAGATAGATTAGTTAGAAAGAAAGATTAGAAAGAAAGAAAGATAGATTAGTTAGAAAGAAAGATAGATTAGTTAGGAAGAAAAAAAGATAGATTAGTTAGGAAGAAAGAAAGATAGATCCGTAAGAATGAAAGAAAGATAGATTAGTTAGAAAGAAAGAAAGATTAGTTAGAAAGAAAGAAATAAAGATAGATAAATTAGAAAGAAATAAAGATTAGTTTGAAAGAAATAGATTAGTTAGAAAGAAAGAAAGAAAGATAGATTAGTTAGAAAGAAAGAAAGATTAGTTAGAAATAAAGAAATAAAGATAGATAAATTAGAAAGAAATAAAGATTAGTTTGAAAGAAATAGATTAGTTAGAAAGAAAGAAAGAAAGAAAGATAGATTAGTTAGAAAGAAAGAAAGATTAGTTAGAAATAAATAAATAAAGATAGATAAATTAGAAAGAAATAAAGATTAGTTTGAAAGAAATAGATTAGTTAGAAAGAAAGAAAGAAAGATAGATTAGTTAGAAAGAAAAAAGAACGATTAGAAATAAAGAAAGATAGATTAGTTAGAAAGAAAGATTAGTTAGAAAGAAAGATAGAAAGATTAGTTAGAAAGAAAGATAGATTAGTTAGGAAGAAAGAAAGAAAGAAAGAAAGAAAGATTAGTTAGAAAGAAAGATTAGTTAGAAAGAAAGAAATAAAGATAGATAAATTAGAAAGAAATAAAGATTAGTTTGAAAGAACTAGATTAGTTAGAAAGAAAGAAAGATAGATTAGTTAGAAAGAAAGAAAGATTAGTTAGAAAGAAAAAAATAAAGATAGATAAATTAGAAAGAAATAAAGATTAGTTTGAAAGAAATAGATTAGTTAGAAAGAAAGAAAGAAAGAAAGAAAGAAAGAAAGAAAGAAAGAAAAAAGAAAGATTAGTTAGAAAGAAAGATAGATTAGTTAGAAAGAAATATTAGTTAGAAAGAAAAATAGATTAGTTAGAAAGAAAGAAAGATAGTGTGGCAGGGGGGGCGTGGTTCAGCGAAGTCTGTGACGGGAGAGAGGTTCGGGAGACAGGTGCGGCGTGAGTGGGTTAAGTGTGAATGACAAACACCTGTGTCTTATTTCAGTAATTGGCGTGGGGAGACGGATAAAAGCCACGAGGAAACGAGAGAGTGGCTGAGAGAGACCGGTGGAGACTTGTGGGTGAACTGGACTGTGACGAGAGAGAAAGAGAGGAGAGTGACGAGAGCGAGAGGCATCGAGTGACAGCTGATCACCGTGAATTGAGTCTGTTTTGTCCAGCGCGTGTGGCGCGACTTTTTGTTTATGTTGAAAGAGTTTTTGAATTTGAATAAACACCCACAGTCTCCTCAAGCCGACCCTGTCCTCTTCCTTCCCTTTATCTGAACGGTGCCATCGAGCATGGTGCGCGAGTCGCCGGACTCGCGGCCATGGACGCTCGAGGCGGTGCGCTGGAGTGAGTTGCCGGGGGGGGCGGTCGAGCTCGCTGCCGGCCGCCTGGGAGTTGGAGGGGCGGCTGCCGTCCGGGAGGGAGCGGGGGAGTCGCCGCCGCTCGCCGTGGGCCGGAGCCTGCTGCCGTCCACCAGAAAAGGGGAGGAGCAGGGAGCGGGGGACTCCTACCGTCTGCCACAGGGCGACGGAGGGCTGCAAGCCGTCCACCGAGGGCTACCCAGCGTCATCGCCAGGCACCGCGGAGGAGATCGCCCAGCTGGTGGGGGACCAGTTGACAGCGCGTTGGGGAAACCGGACCAAGTTTTTTTTTTTTTTTTGAGGCCTCGGCCATCCTGCTCACCACAGATAGATTAGTTAGAAAGAAAGATTAGAAATAAAGAAAGATAGATTAGTTTGAAAGAAAGAAAGATAGATTAGTTAGAAAGAAAGAAAGAAAGATTAGATAGATAGATAGATAGAAAGAAAGAAAGAAAGAAAGATGGATTAGTTAAAAAGAAAGATGGATTTGTTAGAAAGAAAGAAAGATTAGTTAAGAAGAAAGAAAGATAGACTAGTTAAGAAGAAAGAAAGAAAGAAAGAAAGATTAGTTAGAAAGAAAGAAAGAAATTATTTAGAAAGATAGATTAGTTAGAAAAAAGAAAGAAAGATGGATTAGTTAGAAAGAAAGAAATATTAGTTAGAAAGAAAGAAAGATAGAACGATAGATAGAAACAAAGAAAGAAAGAAAGAAAGAAAAAAAGATTAGAAAGATTAGTTAGAAAGAAAGAAAAAAAGAAAGATGTGTTACGAGCTTAAGGGACATGTGTTTGGTTTGGGGTGTTCTTTTTGTTCTTTGTTTCTCTCTCTCGTACCCAGTGTCTTAGCTGCGTGAGTGGCAGCAGGTGTGCCTGATGAACTGATTGAGTGAGTGGCAGCAGGTGTGCCTAATTAACACTCAGTGACTGGAGGAAAAGAAGGCTTGATTCTCACACTGCAGAGCGAACACCCGTGAGCAGTCCACCGCCAACCGGCCAGCCCAGCAGACTAGAGACAGCCCAGTCAACCAGTGTGTGGAACATTGACTTAGATATTTTGTGAGTCCAGAATAGTGTCTGGTTTCCTCTTTAAACCTCCTCAGTGAAGAGGGGACTGTTGAGTGGTTCATTTAGTGTTGAACCTTGTTTCCTCAGTGATGTAGTCTGTGTCAATTGTGGTTTTACTTTGTTTGCTCGCTGTCTTCTTCTGAGTGAGTAGTTTTGTATTGGTTTTTCTTGGCTAAATATTGTAATAAATACACTTTTTAGTTTGCACCTTAATCTGACTTCCTGTCCCCTTTTGCCCTGGTTTATATTCAAATATTGTTGCTCCTCCTCCCCCTGGATTTACCATCTGGAGGAACGTAACAATTTGGGGGCTCGTCCGGGATAAATAAGAGACTGGAAATCAGATTTGTTGTGCTAGTTTGTAAAGTGTGGTGGTCATTGTCCAGGGTTGTGAACACTTATCTAACTTCCCTAGTTTAGACTAGAGGTGTCCAGCTGAACTGTGACAGTTCTTCCTTCGGTCACCATTTGTTATTTTGCCTTTTTTAGTTTAGATTAGTCAGAAAGAAAGAAAGAAAGAAAGATGAATTAGTCAGAAAGAAAGAAAGAAAGAAAGACAGATGAATTAGTCAGAAAGAAGGAAAGAAGGAGGAGTTAGATATAGAAATTTCTGAGTAAGAAGAAGAATAACTAGAAAAAAAAGTTTGATTAGACAAACTTTAAGTTGGCTTGAAAAAGCCGGACCAGAGAGTTTGAAGAAGTTTATAGTAGTTTGAAGTTTGATAGATGGATTAGTTAGAAAGAAAGAAAGATTAGTTAGAAAGAATGAAAGATTAGTTAGAAAGAAAGATTAGTTAGAAAGAAAGAAAGGAAGGAAGAAAGAAAGATTAGTTAGAAAAAAAGAAAGATTAGTTAGAAAGAAAAAAGAAAGATTAGTTAGAAAGAAAGATTAGTTAGAAAGAAAGAAAGATGAGGTAGAAAGAAAGAGAGATTAGTTAGAAAGAAAGACATTAGTTAGAAAGAAAGAAAGATAGAACGATAGATAGAAAGAGATTAGAAAGATTAGTTAGAAAGAAAGAAAAAAAGAAAGATTAGAAAGAAGACAGAAAGAAGAAAGAAAGATTAGTTAGAAAGAAAGAAAGATGAGATAGAAAGAAAGAAAAGAAAGATTAGGTAGAAAGAAAGAGATTAGTTAGAAAAAAAGAAAGATTAGTTAGAAAGAAAAAAGAAAGATTAGTTTGAAAGAAGAAAGAAAGATGAGATAGAAAGAAAAGAAAGATTAGGTAGAAAGAAAGAGAGATTAGTTAGAAAAAAAGAAAGATTAGTTAGAAAGAAAAAAGAAAGATTAGTTAGAAAGAAGAAAGAAAGATTAGTTAGAAAGAAAGACAGATAGATAGAAAGAAAGAAAGACAGATAGAAAGAAAGATTAGTAAGAAAGAAAGAAAGATGAGGTAGAAAGAATAGAAAGATTAAGTAGAAAGAAAGAGAGATTAGTTAGAAAGAAAGGCATATTAGTTAGAAAGAAAGAGAGAACGATAGATAGAAAGAAAGAAAGAAAAAAAGATTAGAAAGAAGACAGAAAGAAGAAAGATTAGTTAGAAAGAAAGAAAAAAAGAAAGATTAGAAAGAAGACAGAAAGAAGAAAGATTAGTTAGAAAGAAAGACAGATAGAAAGAAAGATTAGTAAGAAAGAAAGATGAGATAGAAAGAAAAGAAAGATTAGGTACGAAAGAGAGATTAGTTAGAAAGAAAGAAATATTAGTTAGAAAGAAAGAAAGAAAGAAAGAAAGAAAGAAAGATTAGTTAGAAGGAAAGAATGAAAGAAAGAGATTAATTAAAAAGAAAGACAGATTAGTAAGAAAGAAAGAAAGAAAGAAATAAAGATTAGTTAGAAAAAAAAGAAAAAAAGAAAGATTAGTTAAAAAGAAAGAAAGATTAGTTAGAAAGAATGAAAGAAAGAAGATAGATTAGTTAGAAAGAAAGAAAGATAGATACGTTAGAAAGAAAGAAAAAAAAATAGATATATTAGTTAGAAAGAAAGATAGATAAGTTAGAAAGATTAGTTAGAAAGATTAGTTAAAAATAAAAAAGAAAGATTAGTTAGAAAGATTAGTTAGAAAGAAAGAAAGATTAGTTAGAAAGAATGAAATGTATATTAGTTAGAAAGAAAGAAAGAAAGATTAGTTTGAAAAAAGAAAGAAAGGTTAGTTAGTTAGTTAGTTAGTTAGAAAGATAGAACGATAGATAGAAAGATTAGTTAGAAAGAAAGAATGAAAGAAAGAGATTAATTAAAATGAAAGATAGATTAGTAAGAAAGAAAGATTGATAGGAAGATAGATAGAAAGAAATAAAGATTAGTTAGAAAAAAAAGAAAAAAAGAAAGATTAGTTAAAAAGAAAGAAAGATTAGTTAGAAAGAATGAAAGAAAGAAGAGATTAGAAAGATAGATACGTTAGAAAGAAAGAAAAAAAGATAGATATATTAGTTAGAAAGATAGATAAGTTAGAAAGATTAGTTAGAAAGATTAGTTAAAAATAAAAATGAAAGATTAGTTAGTTAGAAAGATTAGTTAGAAAGAAAGAAAGATTAGTTAGAAAGAATGAAATATATATTAGTTAGAAAGAATGAAATATATATTAGTTAGAAAGAAAGAAAGGTAGATTAGTTAGAAAGAAAGAAAGATTAGTTTGAAAAAAGAAAGAAAGAAAGATTAGTTAGAAAGAAAGAAAGAAAGAAAGATTAGTTTGAAAAAAGAAAGAAAGAAAAGATTAGTTAGAAAGAAAGAAAGCTTAGTTTGAAAAAAGAAAGAAAGAGAAAGAAAAAATAGTTAGAAAGAAAGAAAGAAAAAAGAAAGAAAGATTAGTTAGTTAGTTAGAAAGAAAGATTAGTTTGAAAAAGAAAGAAAGAAAGATTAGTTAGTTAGAAAGAAAGATAGAACGATAGATAGAAAGAAAGATTAGTTAGAAAGAAAGAATGAAAGAAAGAGATTAATTAAAATGAAAGATAGATTAGTAAGAAAGAAAGATTGATAGAAAGATAGATGGAAAGAAAGAAAGATTAGTTAGAAAAAAAGAAAAAAGAAAGAAAGATTAGTTTGAAAGAATTGAAGAAAGAAGATAGATTAGTTAGAAAGAAAGAAAAAAAGATAGATATATTAGTTAGAAAGAAAGATTAGTTAGAAAGAAAAAGAAAAAAGAAAGATTAGTTAAAAAGAAAAAAGAAAGAAAGATTAGTTAGAAAGAAAGAAAAGATTAGTTAGAAAGAAAGAAAAAAGAAAAAGATTACTTAGTTAGAAAGAAAGAAAGAAAGAAATATTAGTTTGAAAAAAGAAAGAAAGAAAGATTAGTTAGAAAGAAAGAAAAGATTAGTTAGAAAGAAAGAAAAAAGAAAGAAAGATTACTTAGTTAGAAAGAAAGAAAGAAAGAAAGATTCGTTTGAAAAAGAAAGAAATATTAGTTTGAAAAAAGAAAGAAAGAAAGATTAGTTTGAAAAAAGAAAGAAAGAAAGGTTAGTTAGAAAGAAAAAGAAAGAAATGTTAGCTAGAAAGAAAAAAGAAAGAAAGATTAGTTAGAAAGAAAGAAAATTTAAAGAAATAAGTCAGAAAGAAAGAAAAATAAAGATTAGTTAGAAATAAATGAAGATTAGATAGATAGAAAGAAAGAAAGATTAGTTAGAAAGAAAGAAAGATTAGATAGAAAGAAAGATTAGTTAGAAAGAAAAAGAAAGATTAGAAAGAAAGATTATTTAGAAAGAAAAAGAAAAAAGAAAGATTAGTTAAAAAGAAAAAAGAAAGATTAAAAAGAAAAAGAAAAAAGAAAGATTAGTTAGAAAGAAAAATAAGTTAGAAAGAAAGGAAGAAAAAAAGAAAGAAAGATTAGTCAGAAAGAAAGAAAGATTAGATAGAAAGAAAGATTAGTTAGAAAGAAAAAGAAAGATTAGAAAGAAAGATTATTTAGAAAGAAAAAGAAAAAAGAAAGATTAGTTAAAAAGAAAAAAGAAAGATTAAAAAGAAAAAGAAAAAAGAAAGATTAGTTAGAAAGAAAAATAAGTTAGAAAGAAAGGAAGAAAAAAAGAAAGAAAGATTGGTCAGAAAGAAAGAAAAAAGAAAGAAAGATTAGTTAGAAAGAAAAAACTAAGAAAGAAAGATTAGTTAAAAAGAAAGAAAGAAAGATTAGTTAGAACGAAAAATTTGTTATAAAGAAAGAAAAAAGAAAGAAAGATTAGTCAGAAAGAAAGAAAAAAGAAAGAAAGATTAGTCAGAAAGAAAGAAAAAGAAAGATTAGTTAGAAAGAAAAAACAAAGAAAGAAAGATTAGTTAAAAAGAAAAAGGAAAGATAGATTAGTTAGAAAGAAAGAAAAAAGATTAGATAGAAAGAAAGAAAGAAATAAAGATTAGTTAGAAAAAAAGAAAAAAGAAAGAAAGATTAGTTAAAAAGAAAGAAAGATTAGTAAGAGAGAAAGATTAGTTAGAAATAAAATGAAAGAAAAAGATTAGTTAGAAAGAAAGAGAGATTAGTTAGAAAGAAAGATTAGTTAAAAATAAAAAAAGAAAGAAAGATTAGTTAGAAAGAAAGAAAGATTAGTTAGAAAGAAAAAGAAAAAAGAAAGAAAGATTAGTGAAAAAGAAAAAAGAAAGAAAGATTAGTTAGAAAGAAAAAAAGATTAGTTAGAAAGAAAAAACAAAGAAAGAAAGATTAGTTAGAAAGAAAGAGATTAGTTAAAAAGAAAAAGGAAAGATAAATAAGTTAGAAAGAAAGAAAAAAGAAAGATTAGTTAGAAAGGAAGAAAAAAAGATTATTTAGAAAGAAAGAAAGATTAGTTAGAAAGAAAGAAAGATTAGTTAGAAAGAAAGAAAGATTAGTTAGAAAGAATGAAAGATATATTAGTTAGAAAGAAAGAAAGATTAGTTAGAAAGATTAGTTTGAAAAAGAAAGAAAGATTAGTTTGAAAAAAGAAAGAAAGATTAGTTTGAAAAAAGAAAGAAAGAAAGATTAGTTTGAAAAAAGAAAGAAAGAAAGATTAGTTAGAAAGAAAAAGAAAGAAATGTTAGCTAGAAAGAAAAAAGAAAGAAAGATTAGTCAGAAAGAAAGAAAAAGAAAGATTAGTTAGAAAGAAAGATTAGATAGAAAGAAAGAAAGATTACGGTAGTTAGAAAGAAAGAAAGAAAGAAAGAAAGAAAGAAAGAAAGAAAGATTAGAAAGAAAGAAAGATTAGTTAGAAAGAAAAAGAAAAAAAGAAAGATTAGTTAAAAAGAAAAAAGAAAGACAGATTAGTTAGAAAGAAAAAAGAAAGATTAGATAGAAAGATTAGTTAAAAATAAAGAAAGAAAGATTAGATAGAAAGAAAAAGAAAAAAGAAAGATTAGTTAAAATAAAGAAAGAAAGATTAGATAGAAAGAAAAAGAAAAATGAAAGATTAGTTAAAAATAAAGAAAGAAAGATTAGTTAGAAAAATAAATAAGTTATAAAGAAAGGAAGAAAAAAGAAAGAAAGATTAGTTAGAAAGAAAGAAAGACAGATTAGTTAGAAAGAAAGATTAGTTAAAAATAAAAAAGAAAGAAAGATTAGTTAGAAAAAAAGATTAGTTAGAAAGAAAAAGAAAAAAGAAATAAAGATTAGTTAGAAATAAAGAAAGATTAGTTAGAAAGAAAAAACAAAGAAAGAAAGATTAGTTAGAAAAAAAGATTAGTTAGAAGAAAAGGAAAGAGAAATTAGTTAGAAAGAAAGAAAGAAAAAAGAAAGATTAGTTAGAAAGGAAGAAAAAAAGATTATTTAGAAAGAAAGAAAGAAAGATTAGTTAGAAAGAAAGAAAGATTAGTAAGAGAGAAAGATTAGTTAGAAAAAAAAGAAAGAAAGATTAGTTAAAAAGAAAGAAAGATTAGTTAGAAAGAAAGAAAGATTAGTAAGAGAGAAAGATTAGTTAGAAATAAAAATAAAAAAGAAAGAAAGATTAGTTAGAAAGAAAGAAAGATTAGTAAGAGAGAAAGATTAGTTAGAAATAAAAATAAAAAAGAAAGAAAGATTAGTTAGAAAGAAAGAAAAAAAGAAAGATTAGTTAGAAAGAAAGAAAGATTAGTTAGAAAGAAAAAGAAAAAAAAGAAAAAGATTAGTTAGAAAGAAAAAGAAAAAAGAAAGAAAGATTAGTTAGAAATAAAGAAAGATTAGTTAGAAAGAAAAAACAAAGAAAGAAAGATTAGTTAGAAAGAAAGAAAGATTAGTTAAAAAGAAAAAGGAAAGAGAAATTAGTTAGAAAGAAAGAAAGACAAAAGAAAGATTGGTTAGAAAGGAAGAAAAAAGATTATTTAGAAAGAAAGAAAGAAAGATTAGGTAGAAAAAAAGAAAAATTAGTTAGAAAGATTAGAAAGAAAGAAATAAAGAGAAGACAGAAAGAAAGAAAGATTAGTTAGAAAGAAAAAAGAAAAAGATTATTTAGAAAGAAAAGTTAGAAAGAAGAAAAAAGAAAGAATAGTTAGAAAGAAAGAAAGAAAGAAAGATTAGTTAGAAAGAAAGAAAATTTAAAGAAATAAGTCAGAAAGAAAGAAAAATAAAGATTAGTTAGAAATAAATGAAGATTAGATAGATAGAAAGAAAGAAAGATTAGTTAGAAAGAAAGAAAGATTAGATAGAAAGAAAGATTAGTTAGAAAGAAAAAGAAAGATTAGAAAGAAAGATTATTTAGAAAGAAAAAGAAAAAAGAAAGATTAGTTCAAAAGAAAAAAGAAAGATTAGAAAGAAAAAGAAAAAAGAAAGATTAGTTAGAAAGAAAAATAAGTTAGAAAGAAAGGAAGAAAAAAAGAAAGAAAGATTAGTCAGAAAGAAAGAAAAAAGAAAGAAAGATTAGTCAGAAAGAAAGAAAAAAGAAAGAAAGATTAGTTAGAAAGAAAAAACAAAGAAAGAAAGATTAGTTAGAAAGAAAGAAAGATTAGTTAAAAAGAAAGAAAGAAAGATTAGTTAGAACGAAAAATTTGTTATAAAGAAAGAAAAAAGAAAGAAAGATTAGTCAGAAAGAAAGAAAAAAGAAAGAAAGATTAGTCAGAAAGAAAGAAAAAGAAAGATTAGTTAGAAAGAAAAAACAAAGAAAGAAAGATTAGTTAAAAAGAAAAAGGAAAGATAGATTAGTTAGAAAGAAAGAAAAAAGATTAGATAGAAAGAAATAAATAAAGATTAGTTAGAAAAAAGAAAGAAAGATTAGTTAAAAAGAAAGAAAGATTAGTAAGAGAGAAAGATTAGTTAGAAATAAAATGAAAAAAGAAAAAGATTAGGTAGAAAGAAAGAGAGATTAGTTAGAAAGAAAGATTAGTTAAAAATAAAAAAAGAAAGAAAGATTAGTTAGAAAGAAAGAAAGATTAGTTAGAAAGAAAAAGAAAAAAGAAAGAAAGATTAGTGAAAAAGAAAAAAGAAAGAAAGATTAGTTAGAAAGAAAAAAAGATTAGTTAGAAAGAAAAAACAAAGAAAGAAAGATTAGTTAGAAAGAAAGAGATTAGTTAAAAAGAAAAAGGAAAGATAAATAAGTTAGAAAGAAAGAAAGAAAAAAGAAAGATTAGTTAGAAAGGAAGAAAAAAAGATTATTTAGAAAGAAAGAAAGAAAGATTAGTTAGAAAGAAAGAAAGATTAGTTAGAAAGAAAGAAAGATTAGTTAGAAAGAATGAAAGATATATTAGTTAGAAAGAAAGAAAGATTAGTTAGAAAGAAAGAAAGAAAGATTAGTTTGAAAAAGAAAGAAAGATTAGTTTGAAAAAAGAAAGAAAGAAAGATTAGTTTGAAAAAAGAAAGAAAGATTAGTTTGAAAAAAGAAAGAAAGAAAGATTAGTTAGAAAGAAAAAGAAAGAAATGTTAGCTAGAAAGAAAAAAGAAAGAAAGATTAGTCAGAAAGAAAGAAAAAGAAAGATTAGTTCGAAAGAAAGATTAGATAGAAAGAAAGAAAGATTACGGTAGTTAGAAAGAAAGAAAGAAAGAAAGAAAGAAAGAAAGAAAGAAAGAAAGAAAGAAAGATTAGAAAGAAAGAAAGATTAGTTAGAAAGAAAAAGAAAAAAAGAAAGATTAGTTAAAAAGAAAAAAGAAAGAAAGATTAGTTAGAAAGAAAAAAGAAAGATTAGATAGAAAGATTAGTTAAAAATAAAGAAAGAAAGATTAGATAGAAAGAAAAAGAAAAAAGAAAGATTAGTTAAAATAAAGAAAGAAAGATTAGATAGAAAGAAAAAGAAAAATGAAAGATTAGTTAAAAATAAAGAAAGAAAGATTAGTTAGAAAAATAAATAAGTTATAAAGAAAGGAAGAAAAAAGAAAGAAAGATTAGTTAAAAAGAAAGAAAGATTAGTTAGAAAGAAAAAAAGATTAGTAAGAGAGAAAGATTAGTTAGAAATAAAAAGAAAAAAGAAAGAAAGATTAGTTAGAAAGAAAGAAAGAGAGATTAGTTAGAAAGAAAGATTAGTTAAAAATAAAAAAGAAAGAAAGATTAGTTAGAAAAAAAGATTAGTTAGAAAGAAAAAGAAAAAAGAAAGAAAGATTAGTTAGAAATAAAGAAAGATTAGTTAGAAAGAAAAAACAAAGAAAGAAAGATTAGTTAGAAAGAAAGATTAGTTAAAAAGAAAAAGGAAAGAGAAATTAGTTAGAAAGAAAGAAAGAAAAAAGAAAGATTAGTTAGAAAGGAAGAAAAAAAGATTATTTAGAAAGAAAGAAAGATTAGTTAGAAAGAAAGAAAGATTAGTAAGAGAGAAAGATTAGTTAGAAAAAAATAAAAAAGAAAGAAAGATTAGTTAAAAAGAAAGATTAGTTAGAAAGAAAGAAAGATTAGTAAGAGAGAAAGATTAGTTAGAAATAAAAATAAAAAAGAAAGATTAGTAAGAGAGAAAGATTAGTTAGAAATAAAAATAAAAAAGAAAGAAAGATTAGTTAGAAAGAAAGAAAAAAAGAAAGAAAGATTAGTTAGTGTTATGATCCTTGGTATTTGTTATGTGCTTTGTGGGTCGTTTGGTATTCTGTGTATGTGTGCAGGTAATGACTTGCAGCTGGAGGACCCTGATTGGTGGATCCATTGATGCACCGCAGCTAAAAGGGCGTCGCTTACTGAAGACGGGGAGCTCATTCTGGCGTTGGTCCGGTGGTGCGGGTAGCTCCGGATTCCTCCTCCCGTCGACAGATCCCAAACCTTCCGTTTCTGTTATGATTGTTTATTGGTGATGATTTACTTCTACTTTGTTTGTATGATTTGAGAACGTAGGGGTGTCCTGCCATTTAATTTGACTTTGTTTGTGATTTGTTTACTTATAGGGAGTGAGGGAAGTTATTGTTGTATTTTGGTTTGCTCCCGTTTAGGTAATTTAGATATTATTTTGTTTATTAGTTTATTTTGTTTGTTATTTTGGCCTTGGGGACCCTGAAGCCATTTTCTCTTTAATTATCATCTTTTCCACTATAACAATAAAATCATGTTTTGTGGAATTTAGATTTTGTGTCTTTGGTGATCTGTCGGCTGGGGCTGGTTTCCTTTTTGGTGTTTTTTTCAACATAAAGAAAAAAACTCCACGTCCAACCGTCCTTAATATGGGACGTAACAAATGGGGGCTCGTCCATTCGTAACGAATTGGGACACGTGATGGTAACAAGTTCGTCTTATGGTATGTATACGTCTCTTTTTCTCCTTTTGCTGGTTAGAACGTTTTTTTTGGCAGTTTTTTCTTGAGAATCGGGGAAAGGAATATAGAATGGATTTTAGTATTGAGGCGTTTCGACAAAAACCTTCATGTGAAGGGTTAGAATTGTGTCGTAAAGAGGATTTGTATTTGATTGCTGATTATTATGACATTTCTGTAGTAAAATCAACTCGTAAAAAAGAAGTGCGGGACGTAATACAGGATGCTTTGATAAGACAGGGTGTCTTAACAGCAGTTAAAAATCCTGGAAGTGAGGGTAGGGAGATGGGGGAAAGCGAAAGGGATGAAGAGCTTGCTTCGACCAGTAAACCGGTGCTTCATTCACTTAGTGGGGTAGATACGGAAGATTTAAAACTCGCTATCCAATTAAAACAACTCGATTTGGAAATTAAACGTCAAGAACATACTACCCAACTCTTGCGCTTTAGACAATGTGAATTGGAGACACAGGCTGGTCGACCGCTCGGTGAGTCTAAACCAACGCTACCTGCTGTTGTTCGAACTAGTCTGAGTTTAAATCGTGCGTCTGATTCATCGCTGCCTATGCCTTCTGCAACTTCGGATTTTGACATTAGTAGACAAATCAACCTCGTGCCACCGTTTCGGGAGGCCGAGGTTGATTCATATTTTGGTGCGTTTGAACGCGTCGCCGCTGCGTTGCGTTGGCCGAAAGAAGTCTGGCCTCTTTTATTGCAATGTCGTTTAACTGGAAAGGCTCAGGAAGTCTGTTCCGCTTTGTCCCTTAACGACAGTTTAGATTATGAAAAAATAAAAACCGCTGTGTTGAGAGCCTATGAGTTTGTCCCCGAGGCTTATCGCCAAAAGTTCCGTTTGCATGTGAAAACTGCCAATCAAACGTTCGTTGAGTATGCGCGTGAGAAAAGCGCACTTTTTGATAAATGGTGTCAGGCCAGCAAAACGACAAATTTTAATGAGCTTCGTGAGCTCGTTTTGATTGAAGAGTTTAAAAATTCATTGCCCGATAGAATTGTGGTGTACTTGAATGAGCAGAAAGTTGTGACCCTTGCGGAGGCTGCTGTGTGTGCTGACGAATTTGTATTAACGCACAAAAACGTATTCGTGGCACCTGCTCGTCGAGAAAAGTCAAATTTTGTTAGTTCTGAGAGAACTTTTAAACCGTCGAAACTCTTGAATCCAGTAGTGCAACCTGACGATCGTGAGTGTTTTTATTGTCACGAAGCGGGTCATTTGATTGCTGTATGTCCCGTTTTGAAAAAGAAAAATAGGACGCAACAGCATAAAGGAGTTGGTTTTGTACGAACTATTACTAACCCGTCGAAGCCAGAAATTGATGCAATTTTTGAACCTTTTATTGGTCAGGGAATGATTTCTTTAAGTGATTTGGAAAATGATCAAGTGCCTGCTGCTATGTTGCGTGACACCGGGACAGCGCAGTCTTTCATTTTGAAAAGTTTGTTGCCATTTTCGGAGAAAACGTACTGTGGTTCGGATGTATTAGTGCAGGGAATTGCAATGCAGGTGGAAAAGGTTCCCTTGCATAAGATATATATTCGATCTGAGTGGGTAACTGGTTTCGTAAAGGTGGCTGTTCGTGCTCAATTACCTATAAATGGCGTAATTCTGATAATTGGAAATGACTTGGCAGGTGGAAAAGTTTTCCCTCTTCCTGAGGTCATTGAGAATCCGTTAGATGAAACATCCGTTGTGTGTAAGCAAGATGGGGTGGATTTGTCTGTGTTTCCTGCCTGTGTGATTACTCGGGCTCAATCACAAAAATTTCCCACTGTAGTTGATCTTTCTGACACTTTTCTTATTGATGAAACCGTGACTGATTTTGGTCCATTACTGTCTGAATCCGCGTCTAAACCGCTGTCCACTAGCAGTGGTGCTGAATTTGGTTCCGCGGATTTGTTGCTTTCAGTAGATCGTACATTATTAGTTGCCGAGCAAAAACAAGATCAGTCGCTCGAAGTTTGCAGAGATTTTGCTGTAAGCTCAAAAGAAATTGTGAAAAAGCAAATTGGTTATTACTTCATGGATGGAGCATTAATGCGGAAATGGACACCTTCTGTGTCTGATAATTCAGGATGGGACACATTGTATCAGTTAGTAGTTCCCAAATGTTTTCGAGAACAAGTGTTAAGCATAGCACATGATGGTGTGGCTGGACATTTAGGTGTGGCTAAAACGCTTTATCGAGTTTTGCGTCATTTTTTTTGGCCTAAGATTAAGTCGGATGTTACGAAATATTGTAGATCGTGCCATGTTTGTCAAATGGTTGGAAAGCCTAATCAGGTTATTTCCCCAGCACCTCTTAAGCCAATACCTGCTATCGGAGAACCATTTGAGCGCATAATCTTAGATTGTGTCGGGCCGCTGCCAAAAACTAAAGCAGGTCATACCTACTTGCTCACGCTTATGTGCACAGCAACTCGTTATCCTGAGGCCATACCACTCCGTTCGTTGAGAGCTAAAGCCATTGTGAAAGCTTTGATTGTGTTCTTTTCTACCTTTGGACTTCCGAGAATTGTTCAGACGGACCAAGGAACAAATTTTATGTCCCGGTTGTTTAATCAAGTTTTGTCTCAGTTGAAGGTTAAACACATCGTTTCCAGCGCTTATCATCCTGAGTCTCAGGGAGCACTGGAACGATTCCACCAAACTTTGAAAACAATGCTACGCACTTATTGTGTTGAGTCAGAAAAGGAATGGGACGAAGGGTTACCGTTGCTGTTATTTTCTGTACGTGAGACTGTACAGGAATCTTTGGGGTTTAGTCCCGCAGAGCTAGTTTTTGGGCATACGGTGCGTGGTCCCCTTAAACTGCTTAAAGAAAACTGGTTGTCTGAAACAAAGCCATCTTGCAATCTTTTGGATTATGTAAGTTCGTTTCGAGAACGTCTGCATAGAGCTCGAGATGTGGCTCAGTCAGCTTTGCTAAAAACTCAGATAAAGATGAAGGAGTGTTTTGATAAGAAAGCAGTCGTTCGTTCCTTTGTGAAGGGAGACAAAGTTCTTGTTTTGTTACCACTCGCTGGCTCTTCATTGCAAGCAAAGTTTTCTGGACCTTATGTTGTGGAGCGAAAGCTCAGTGATACTGATTATATTATCTGTACCCACGATCGACAGAGAAAAACCCGTGTGTGCCACATTAACATGTTGAAGCGTTATGTTGTTCGTGGTGAATTAAGGGAGTTAGAGACCTCTCCTGTTCCAGTTGCTTCATTGTCTGTGGTACCACCTTCCTGTGGAGATGAGGATGGGTTAAATCTACGGAGTATACCAGTGTCTGGTGCCAGATTGAATAATTCAGAAATTTTGTCAGATCTTAACTCTCACTTATGTCATTTAACTGCAGATCGACGATCTGATATTGTGAATTTGATCCAGTCTTTTCAAGGACTGTTTTCCGATGTGCCTACTCAGACAAATGTCGTTCAACATGATATTGAAGTGAACGACCATGCACCCATTAAGCAACATGCATATCGAGTCAATCCAGTGAAAAGAAAAATCATCGAGTCTGAAGTGAAATATCTACTGGAAAATGATTTTGCTGTGCCGAGCACAAGTGCTTGGAGCTCACCGTGTCTACTAGTTCCGAAACCTGATGGTACCCACCGATTTTGTACGGATTACCGTAAGGTAAATGCGATCACAAAGCCTGATTCATTTCCACTACCGTTAATGGAAGACTGTGTGGATAATGTGGGATCGGCTCAGTTTGTTACAAAGCTCGACCTTTTAAAAGGGTATTGGCAAGTTCCCTTAACTAAACGTGCAGCCGAAATATCTGCTTTTGTCACTCCTGACAACTTTCTGAATTACACTGTGATGGCTTTCGGACTTCGGAACGCGCCGGCGACTTTCCAGAGATTAATGAACACCATCTTGGCTGATGTTAAGAACTGTAAAGCATATTTGGATGATATTGTGGTGTTTTCGGATAGTTGGAAAGAACATCTAGACACCTTAGTCACTGTTTTCACGCGTTTGCTAAATGCTTCCCTTACGTTGAATTTGTCCAAGTGTGAGTTTGCCAAGGCAACTATTATGTACTTGGGAAAACGGGTCGGACAGGGACAAGTACGTCCTGCAGTCCAAAAAGTACAGGCAATTGTTGGTTTTCCTGCGCCTGAAACCAAGCGTGATCTTCGCCGTTTTCTAGGAATGGCTGGCTATTATAGAGCATTTTGTCGAAATTTCTCTAATGTGGCTCTACCATTAACTAATCTGCTCCGTGCCTCACAAAAATTCTTATGGTCTGATGAATGTCAACATGCTTTTGACGCTGTAAAAAGTCTGTTGTGTAGTGACCCAGTGTTAGCTGCCCCGGATTATTCACGTCCTTTTAAGTTGGATGTTGATGCTAGTGCTGCTGGAGCTGGAGCAGTTCTCTTACAAGATGATATCCATGGAGTTGAACATCCAGTAGCTTACTTTTCGAAAAAGTTTTTGCTATATCAGTTGCACTACAGTACTATTGAAAAAGAAGCCCTTGCTTTACTACTGGCGTTACAGCACTTTGAAGTGTACGTGGGATCAAGTCCTATTCCCGTGCTTGTTTTCACGGACCACAATCCGCTTGTATTTCTGTCCCGAATGCGCAATGCTAATCAACGGATTATGCGATGGTCCTTGTTTATCCAAGATTTTAATCTTGAGATTCGCTATAAAAAGGGTAAGGATAATGTTTTAGCAGATACTTTATCTAGGTCTTTTGGTTTTGTTTTAAAAAAATTTTTTATTTATTTATTTTTTTGTGTGTGGGGGTGTTATGATCCTTGGTATTTGTTATGTGCTTTGTGGGTCGTTTGGTATTCTGTGTATGTGTGCAGGTAATGACTTGCAGCTGGAGGACCCTGATTGGTGGATCCATTGATGCACCGCAGCTAAAAGGGCGTCGCTTACTGAAGACGGGGAGCTCATTCTGGCGTTGGTCCGGTGGTGCGGGTAGCTCCGGATTCCTCCTCCCGTCGACAGATCCCAAACCTTCCGTTTCTGTTATGATTGTTTATTGGTGATGATTTACTTCTACTTTGTTTGTATGATTTGAGAACGTAGGGGTGTCCTGCCATTTAATTTGACTTTGTTTGTGATTTGTTTACTTATAGGGAGTGAGGGAAGTTATTGTTGTATTTTGGTTTGCTCCCGTTTAGGTAATTTAGATATTATTTTGTTTATTAGTTTATTTTGTTTGTTATTTTGGCCTTGGGGCACCCTGAAGCCATTTTCTCTTTAATTATCATCTTTTCCACTATAACAATAAAATCATGTTTTGTGGAATTTAGATTTTGTGTCTTTGGTGATCTGTCGGCTGGGGCTGGTTTCCTTTTTGGTGTTTTTTTCAACATAAAGAAAAAAACTCCACGTCCAACCGTCCTTAATATGGGACGTAACAGTTAGAAAGAAAGAAAGATTAGTTAGAAAGAAAAAGAAAAAAAAGAAAAAGATTAGTTAGAAAGAAAAAGAAAAAAGAAAGAAAGATTAGTTAGAAATAAAGAAAGATTAGTTAGAAAGAAAAAACAAAGAAAGAAAGATTAGTTAGAAAGAAAGAAAGATTAGTTAAAAAGAAAAAGGAAAGAGAAATTAGTTAGAAATAAAGAAAGACAAAAGAAAGATTGGTTAGAAAGGAAGAAAAAAGATTATTTAGAAAGAAAGAAAGAAAGAAAGATTAGGTAGAAAAAAAGAAAAATTAGTTAGAAAGATTAGAAAGAAAGAAATAAAGAGAAGACAGAAAGAAAGAAAGATTAGTTAGAAAGAAAAAAGAAAAAGATTATTTAGAAAGAAAAGTTAGAAAGAAGAAAAAAGAAAGAATAGTTAGAAAGAAAGAAAGAAAGAAATATAGATAGAAAGAAAGATTAGTTAGAAAGAAAAAAGAAAAAAAATATTTAGAAAGAAAAGTTAAAAAGAAGAAAAAAAAGATTAGTTAGAAAGAAAGAAAAGTAAGAAAGAAAGAAAGAAAGAAAGAAAGATTAGTTAGAAAGAAAGAAAGATTAGTTAGAAAGAAAGATAAGTTAGAAAGAAAGAAAGATCAGTTAGAAAGAAAGAAAGAAAGATTAGTTAGAAAGAAAGATTAGTTAGAAAGAAAGATTAGTTAGATAGAAAGATTAGTTAGAAAGAAAGAAAGATTAGTTAGAAAGAAAGATTAGTTAGAAAGAAAGAAAGATTAGTTAGAAAGAAAGATAGATTAGTTAGAAAGAAAGATTAGTTAGAAAGAAAGATTAGTTAGAAAGAAAGAAAGATTAGTTAGAAAGAAAGATTAGTTTGAAATAAATAGATTAGTTAGAAAAAAAGAAAGATTAGTTAGAAAGAAAGAAAGATTAGTTAGAAAGAAAGAAAGATTAGTTAGAAAGAAAGAAAGATTAGTTAGAAAGAAAGAAAGATTAGTTTGAAATAAATAGATTAGTTTGAAAGAAAGATTAGATAGATAGATAGATAGATAGATAGATAGATAGATAGATAGATAGATAGATAAGTTCATTAGTACATATACACAAGTTTATGAGCCGTTTCCGCTCTACATCCCATCGATGCAACCCACTTGCGTTCTGGCGGGCTGGGTTTGTTTTGCTAGCTAGCTCCATAGACAGTATAAGAAGTGGACAGAGCGATCTCATTGGAACTCAGTTGAGACAGTTGAAGCCCATTTTTAGCGATTTTTGAGCACTTCCGTTCCTGACGCGCAGACTCAAACCGACTCAAACTAAGCTTGATGACGTGAGCAACCTGTCTGACAGACGTTAATCTTCTAGTAGCTGTGCGTGAAAATTGCCAACGTTAATCTTGCAGAGACGGTGAGCTTGAGCAAAGAGTTCTTTGGCGTGAGTGAGCAGGAGTAAGTATTCCGTTGCTTTTATGGACTCATTATCTATGTGCTTCTCCCTTGACGGGACGTCCCCCGATTGCCTGCGAGCTTCTCCTCCTGTCTGTACGGTCATTTCTGTACAGCACGACAGAGAGTCGAGTGGTTATGACGCAATCGTTAGCCTATTTTACAAAATCTGTTTCTACGGGGCCATAATGTAACATAGAAGGTAATGGAGCCCTTTATACATTGTCGTGTTTCTTTAGAAATAAATAATGGACAAATGGAGTCTTTAAACGCCTCAGATGTAAAGTTATTCGCTGTCAAAGTGACGCCAAAATGAATGGGAGTCAATGGAAATGCTAACGCAAGTGAAGTTCTGCTACAACATGGCGGCACCCGGCCGGTCGATGGATTACCCCCTTGCAGGGCTCCAGACTAACTTTTTGCCTTGGTTGCACTGGTGCGCCTAACTTTTTTATTTAGGTGCACCAGCACAAAATTTAGGTGCACTCAAATTTTTCCTCGTCTCGCGTCGCCTTTAACGCCACAATTTCAAGGTCACCTTTTTATCACGCTCCATATTCATATATATTATGTAAATGCTTTTAAACAAGAATAAGGTGTAGTTTTTTTTTTTATTTGAAGCACAATTATACTGTACATAAAAATATAAATCTTTAAAAAAAAATTAAAGTGCTGTTTTTACATTGTTCAAGTTAGGGCAGGGTATTGACACAAATTTCACAATTAGATTCAATATTGATTATTTTGGATATCAGGTACAATACATGGCAAATTTTCTCAAGAAAAACAAATCTCAACTAATGCTGTAAACTGGGAGTCAGTTGTAGCCCACTATGCTTCATTAGCCTACTATAATATTGAAGGTAAAAATTACCTGATTTGTACACAAACACCTAAATTACACTATTATTATTTTTTTTATAATAATAAAGTTATATGAAATATAAACATTTAAATGGTGGCTGCATAAAAAACTTGCCAGATTTTTTTCAAACAACATACAGTAAATATTGAAAAACATAAAAAATTATAATGAATATGTAATATGGTCCATATATTAGGCACAATCATGCTCCTCTAGAGTTAATTTTTCTAGCTAGCTAACGAGTTTATGGGCACTGGATATGTTTTTTCTGAGGTAAATGTGACGTCATGACATTGTTTACAAGCATTTTACTGACGTCTTTCCACGGTTGAAACACTGATTGAGCGATTCCATGTGAAAGATACGGATTTCGATAAGTTGTACTCTATCTTTTAACACACTTTCAGATGCTCGTTCATGTTTATTTCGCGCTGTAACTGGTATTATTAAGGCGGAAGAGAAAATCATGCTTCTCTTGAGCAGAGCCAGAGCGATCTCACGCCACAGCGTCAATACACTATTAACGTTATATTTATGTTTTTGAATTTCGTAAGAAAATGGACCTAATTTGAAATCTGAGACTTTGTTTCATATCAATAGTAACAAAGCACAAAGATTATTGCGATTTATTGGATGGGATGCTCGCTACAATGTTCCATTCATTCATCAACTGAAAACAGCATAGCCCAACGGTTCGTAAAAATCAACGAGAATCGATTAAAATCGAGAAATCAATATTTTTTTTACCTAGTTCAAGTAGCCTACATTTTTAAAAGTTTCTTCATCGTCTGTTTTCCTGCGTTTATTTAGCTGATGCTGCTGATTGCCGTAACTGATTCTCTGGTGCTCAGGTGACAGGTCGCAATTTATTTCAATCACACAGCACGGAGCATTTTAGTCCTACAGGAACATCTGAACCACAACCAATCAGAGGCAAAGACCCGCCCAATCTCTATCTCTGATTGGTTTAGACCACGATATGATCCAACCATGCGTGCAAGGAGAACAAAATACTCGTTTGTGGAGAGGCAACGGATGCGATCATGCGAGAACGTTAGGTGCACTGGTGCGACCTAGGAAAAATTCTTGTCGCACCCTTACAAATTTTGGTCGCATGTGCGACCAAAATGGTCGCACTCTAGAGCCCTGCCCCCTTGGCTAGCTCCGACAAAGCGCTAATATCGCAGTGACATAACAATTACAACATGAACAAAGCTGGTTCGGGAACGATGTGTGTGGTAGTTGGTTGTAAACAGTCGAGAAAGCACCTTGAAGGAGCCAAATGGGTGTTTGTGTTTGTTGGGCCACTAGATGGTGCTGTAGGCTTAACTATATTTGTGAGGGTTCAACAGGTAGTTGGGAGTGTTGAACCCGCAAGGGCAAAAAGTTTTTGACCGCTACGGCGGAGTTTGGTAAATGCTGTTGTCTGTACCGAACTGCTGAACTGAAACCCTTGAGAACTTGTGGACGTTATGTACAATACATCTGTGTGGAGGACAATAAACACTGTAGTATGGCAATCAAGACGATGCCTCTGGATCTAACATTACACGTACAACAAGTTTATCAGTAGCCGCCTGGCGTGTCATAATACGTAGCCACGGGACAACAACTATTAGACTGGCTATTATACTGTCAAAAACTTGCCTGTTTGGACTTTGTTTGAACTTTGATGCCTTGGGAACGGAGCGGCGAAGACGTCGTTGGACGACAGTGTGGCACGAATATGTGAGGCGTCTGTTAGCTGGGCTAGCACTACTGAGCTGGGTATCGAGGTGGACCGCGGCAGCCGAGGAACAGACTGGGGGCGGTGGAGCACCACAGCCGGGGGAGCTGATCGAGGGCAGTGGATCACGGCAGCTGAGGAGCCAAGCTGGAGTATCATGAAGACTCTTCATTTGTCAGGCTGGACGACGGTGAATTACAGTTAAGGCGCCCGACGAGGTATGAGTAGCGATACACCTTTTGATGGCCAATTGTGTGCATACATTAAATCCAATGCATTGGTATTTGCGATTTTCGGCACTTGAAAGGTACATTTGAGTGTTGCCCTTTTTTGTTTGAAGCATAAGTGACTTTAATTACCGTTGCGCCGAACTCAAGTGAACTCTCATTGCGATGCACGTTACGGATTGACATTGCAAATGGAATCACGCACTGTAGAAATGGAGAACAATACTGAGACTGAGCAGGTGGTGTGCGGTGGGGAAACTCAAAAACGCACTAAGTTAACAGAAAAGGCTTTGATTGAAAAACTTTGCAAATTGCAAAACGAACGAAGGTTAAAATTAAATAAAACGGGTAATATAAGACATGAGATTCATGATTTAATGTCTAAAGGTGATAACATAAATGTATTGAGTACTGTTGATGTGTTAAAAAGAACAGGGCGGCAGTGGCTCCCGTCGCAGTGGCTCTCCTTGCATGGCTGCCGTCGCCCGTCGGTGTATGAATGAGTGAGTGAATGGGTGAATGTGAGGCAAATTGTAAAGCGCTTTGGTGGCCATTGGGTCTGTGAAAGCGCTATAAAAATGCAGTCCATTTACCATTTAAAAAGGGTATGTGATGATGCCAAAAATGTACATGAATCCTTGTTGGAGTTATTGCCATGTGATGAAAAAGAAAAGCATGAAATATGGTTTAAAGCCAAAATGATTCCCAATAATGAGTGTGTTTCTAGTGTGAATAAGTGGCTCTCTCAAATTGAAACAAACAAAAATGATGAGTGTATTGATGATGATATAAGTCCTCATGACAGTGTGTCAAATGTTGGCAGTAGACAGTCACAAAAAGGTGTTAAATCCAGCACCATTTCATCTGCTAAGTTAAAAGCACCAGCTAAAAGAGCATCAGTATTGGCACATGTGAAAGCCATGAAAGAAAGACATGCGAAGAGGAGGAGGAGAAGTTGAGAAGGAAGGAGCTGCTTGCACTGAAGACCGAGATGGCAGAATGTGATTATCAGATGGAAATGTATAATTCTATGCTGGTCTACTACTTCACAAACAAAGTCAACTGGAACAAGCTCATGTTACAAAGGGAGATCAAAGGAGGAAGGATTGGTAAAAGAATTGAATCCCATTGCCAAAGAGTTTATACCTGAAAATGATGTGGACATTCAAATAGTTAAAAGGGACGATAAAATTCAATCTCAACAACAGAACGAACCAAAGGTGGCATGAATGGGAACCAAACCTGTGGATGTCAGACCAAAGGAAACTGTGACAACGGCCCCCCTTGTGGTGGAACAATGTAAACCCAGTGGAACCAAACTGCAAACGGAGCATTATACATACAATGATAATATAACTCCATCAACAACCAGTCTACAGTTACCTGGAGAATTTCTTACCATCATGAACCGACAAACTGAAATCACAGCAGCTTTGGTAAAGCAGCAGCAGTTAATGACTTTACCATCACGTGACATTCCTGTATTTGATGGCGATCCTCTGCAATACAGAGCCTTTATTAAGGCATTTGAACATGGAGTGGAAATGAAAGCAACTCAAGCGGACAGTTTATACTACCTGGAACAGTTTAATAGAGGCCAACCTCGTGAGCTGGTGCGCAGTTGCCAACATATGGACCCGGATCATGGTTATACAGTAGCAAAAACTTTGTTACAGGAACATTTTGGAAATCCATACAAAGCTGCAACTGCATATATTAGCAAGGCCCTTTCTTGGCCAACGATAAGAACTGAGGACACAAGGGCACTGCAGAGTTATTCCCTATTTCTGCGTGGTTGTTGTAATGTGATGAACGAGCTGGAATATGTGCAAGAGCTCAACATGCCTGGGAATATGAGAGCAATCCTTGCAAAACTTCCATATAAATTACGAGAGCACTGGAGAAGTAGGGCCCATGATATTATATGATGTTTTATTAACAAAGTTCGGGAGGAGCACGTTCAGATAATTAAACCTAATTAAACACACGTGGAGCACATTCAGATAATCAAACCTAATTAGACAAGAGTGGTGCTTAATCAACGAGTTAAGCGCTGTGTATATATATAGCAAACTAAGCTCCGTTCATTGACAGTTTAACAGCATTTGGCACCGCAGTACCTTCCTAACATGTCCGAATCGAGCGCTTCCCGTTTGATGAAGAATCTTTCGTCCTTCAGGATTAGGAATCTTTGCCACAATCCTCTGGTATTATCTCGTGGGCGTCAGGCCAAACAAACGGGTCCTCGTCACCGCGGGCGAAACATCAGCAATCTACTTCCGCGTATTTCTTCAGTGTACAAACAGTAATATATGTATTTGTGTGTGGTCTATAAAGAAACAAAGAATAAAATATATTACTGTTTGTACACTGATGCCTGTACTCAAACTTCAATAATTAAAAAGTTTGCTGGAATAATTTCTCCGTGCCCTTCTCCTTAACCGGAGCCCTGTCAAAAGAAACTGTCAGACCAGTATTATCCTTCAGAGCATCGCACTCTATCACATGGTCCTTCGAGCCGGATCTGATAGCTTTCCGGAGACAATATGGAGCCAGGACAACCATCTGCAGATCCAGCAGTGCGTTCTCGACCCCAGCGGGAGATACAGTTACCAGCATCCCTTGCAAACTATGAAGTTGGGTACAGACCGAGAGTCAGAGTACTTCCTTCCACCGAAGCTGAGGAACTCGGAGCAGCAGCCCCAGCTCACAACATCCCGATCCTTGATCCACCTTCACTGCCATTTGTAAGAGCAGAGTCATGTCGATCCTTGGTATCTTCCCATCGTAGCAGACCGAGATCTCAAGTCAGTGAGGCCTTATCAGCTAAGAGGTCTGTTGCAGAAGGGCTATCCGCGCTGCAGAGTGCCATGCTGGAGGAACAGGTCAAGCGGATGGAATTAGCAGAAGCACAGCGGCAGATTATGGAGCAGACTCTAGTGGACGAGCAGTGTACTCTTTTGGACAAAGAAGCCAGAGATGCCATCGATGAGAAGGAGGAACTTCTCAGAGAACAAGAACGGCATAGACGTCAACTGGAGGAGAAAGCAGAGATGGCATACAAGAATAGAGAGGCTATCACCAGGCATCAGATGCTGCGACGGCGACTGAAAGAGAAAGAGATGGAATTGGCGCAAGCAGCTCTGATCACGTCTTTCCTGAAGGAAGAAGGAAGTGAGAGTTCCCGTTCCTCCAGGCCCCTCAGTGAATGTGAGTACAACCTAAGGTCATCATCAGAAGCTCAGCCTCTCCTACTCGACTCATCAGGTGCATATGGACCGCTCCATTCTACTCCGTCTATTCATATTCTGACACCAGGCTCCAGTGCAGTCATTAGTCCACCTGACTCGACCAGTCCTCCATCAGTCCAGCCCGCTCCACAATTGAGTGCTTATACTACTACTAGTATACTCGCCCAGCCGCAGCCTACGTATATTACCATGCTTCCTCCTCCTCCTGCAATCATCAATCCAGCTTCGCAGTTGGCTCCTAGACCAGCCGTAAGTGCTGTTACCTCACGTGCTCCGCCACTGTCAGTAGAACAGAGTATGGGTCTATTTCGCCAGCCACAGAGGGTCTATAACCAAGCCCAGACCCAACACGTGCCTCCACCTGTTACGCCTTTACAACCAGTGCTATCAGTTGCCAACACGCTGTCCTATCCTTACCCTGATGTTCCACCTTTGGCACGACCGGGCACAGCACCTTTAAACTACAGGGCAGCACCAGGCACAGACCTCATGGAGCTCCTAGTTGCTACCTCTTATGGCCTTCCTAGACCTACTCTACCTTACTTCACCTCAGGTAAAGAGTCAGACTTTGCCCTGCTCAAGATGGCTTTGGATAATCTGCTCAATACACATGCTCACCTTACAGAGCAGTTCAAATATCAAGTCCTCCTCGACCATTTGAAACTGCCAAGCGCCCATAAACTAGCCCAAGCCTACATGCACGATCCAAAGCCATACACCTCAGCCCTCCAGGCTCTCCAAGACAAATATGGGCAACCGCGTCAGCTTGTGCAGAGTGAGCTTGGTACTATCTTAAACTCACCTCCCGTAAGATCTGGAGATCCAGAGGCGTTTGATAATTTTGCCCTATCAGTACAAGGTCTTGTGGGCATGCTCCGCTCCCTTGAGGGTGAAAATGGTTATGAACTGCGATGCGGCTCCCATGTCGACAGGCTGCTCAGCAAATTGCCTACTAACTATCGAGATGGGTTTGTGGAGTACAGCATAAACCGCGGCATCCTGAGGACTGGCACTGATCAGACCTATACGCTTGAAGACTTCTCTGTTTGGCTTCAGTTAAAGTCACAAGCCAAGCGCATTTCATCTCGAGCAGCTCTGATGTTCCAAGACCAGCCTAAGTCAGTTAAGGAAATCCAAAGGAAATCCAGGGCCAAAGGAAATCCCAGGGTCCTTCATCGAATGTGTTTTACAACACTGAGAGCCAAGCTAAGGTAGCTCTTCCAGATCCTGTTCGTAGCACAAAGTCACCTAAAGGTAAACCCAGTATGAAGCCTTACTGCCCGTACTGCGATGCCCGTGAGCATTACCTCAGCTTATGCCCCAAATTTAAAACGCTCACTCCATAAGAGATTTCCACCTGGATTAAAGATAGAGGCTGTTGGAGGTGTGGCAGAAACCATAAACCTGAGGCATGTACTCTCAAGAAGCCTTGCCAAGTGTGCAAACAGCAACACCTGACCGTGCTCCACGAAGTGTGTTCCCAAGAGGCTAAGAAAGTGTTAATGGTCAGTGCTGCTCCCAACACTATATACGTTGACCGTCCTAGTCGTCCGCATAAAGTCATGTTGAAGCTAGTTAAGGTGCGCCTGTACAATGCCGAGCACTCTCTGGAAGGGTTTGCTATCCTGGATGACGGATCAGAGAGAACCCTCATCCTTCCCTCAGCAGTCCAGCATCTCCACTTACACAAAGAGCCCGAGAGCTTGCCGTTGCGTACTGTCCGCCATGAGGTGATCCATCTGCAAGGAGCAGCTGTCTCGTTCGACATCTCCCCGGCTCATTCTCCCAAACAAAGGTACAACATCTTCCATGCCTTCACTGCTGGTGAGCTGACCCTGTCTGAGCATAGCTATCCTGTCAAGTCGCTCATGTGTAGATACTCCCACCTGCAAGGTCTTCCTCTGCCGAACGTTGACAAGGTCCAACCTCTCCTGCTGATAGGCTCTGACTTCCCACATCTGCTGCTTCCCAAACAACCGATCCGAGCAGGTCCTCCTGGGAGCCCTGTGGCTGTGCGTACTGCTCTTGGTTGGACATTGCAAGGCCCCGCCAACTTCAACCTCACTGGTGAGCATTCACACTGTTACTTCACCATGTCTCCTAATTCAGAGCTGCAGCGGCACGTTGAACGACTGTGGGAAGTTGATATAAACCCGTATGCCAACGCCAAGACTGTGATTCGCTCCAAAGAAGATCAGCAGGCCCTAGAACTGCTAGAACAGGGCACCGTCAAGGTAGAAGTGGATGGAGTAACAAGGTATGCTACTCCACTGCTGAGGCGCAAAGCTAGACCTAAACTCTGGGCTCCAAAGCATACATTGCTCCCACAGCTACGGAGCATAGAACGTCGTCTAGCCAAAGACACTGCTTTAACTAACACCTACTGTCAAGAAATACAGAAGCTTGAACAGTTGGGTTATGCCAAACCTCTACCTCCTGACACAGTAGAAAGCTCCACAGAGTCCTGGTATCTGCCACACCACGTTGTCCACCATAATGGTAAGGCGAGGATTGTCTACAACTGTTCCTACCAGCACAACGGCCAGAGTCTCAATAGTCAACTGTTGCCTGGTCCGACCTTAGGTCCCACTCTCCTCGGTGTACTTCTCCGGTTCCGAGAACACAGTGTGGCTATCAGTGGTGACATCAAAGCGATGTTTCATCAAGTTCGACTGTTACCAGAAGATAAGCCCCTTCTCCATTTTCTCTGGAGAGGTATGAAGAGGGAGGAGGAACCAACGGTATATGAGTGGCAGGTTTTGCCATTCGGGACGACATGCAGCCCCTGCTGTGCCATATATGCCCTTCAGCGACATGTGAAGGATAACAGCAGCGGTTATGAGGACATCTTACACCTTGTGGAGACTGCCTTTTACGTCGACAACTGTTTGACCAGTGTCACTAACGCTGATGAAGCCAAGAACATTGTTAACCGGATGCGTAAACTGCTCTCAGCTGGAGGCTTTGACATCAGGCAGTGGGCCAGTAACATCCCCACAGTTGTTGAGCATCTTCCCTTGGAAGCGAGAGCAGCAAGCACTGAGTTGTGGCTATCTCAACCTCGACAGGATTCCGAAGAGCCAGCTTTAGGCCTTCGCTGGAACTGCCTTACCGATCGTCTTGGGTATCGCCACAGACCAGTAGAGTATTCACAGCCCACTCTGAGGAACGTCTACAAGGTGATGGCAACACAATATGATCCCCTAGGATACTTGATTCCATTCACCACAAGAGCGAAGATCCTGATTCAAGACCTGTGGAGAGTGGGAGTCGGTTGGGATGAACCAATCAGACCAGAGGCTCTGCTGGATATCTGGACAAAATGGGAGAGTGAACTAGTCTATCTTCCACAAGTGGAAATTCCCCGACGTTATGTCCCATCAGTAGCAGGCATAGGGTCACCCAGACGAGAGGCACACATCTTCTGCGATGCCTCTGAAAGAGCCTACGGGGCCGTCGCTTACCTCCGCACCCAAGACAATCAAGGTGAAGTGCACATTGCCTTTGTGATGGCTCGGTCACGAGTGAGCCCTCGCAAACAACTATCTATACCACGCCTTGAACTGTGTGCTGCTTTAGCCGGAGCCCAGCTGGCTAAAGTCATTATGACAGAACTGTCACTCCCTTCACAGCAAGTTACTCTCTGGACTGATGCGATGACAGTTTTGACGTGGCTCAATTCCGACTCGTGTCGCTACAAGGTCTTTGTAGGAACTAGAGTCGCAGAAATTCAGGAACACACTGAAAACTCGACCTGGCGGTACGTCACCACCACTGACAATCCAGCAGATGACCTTACTCGTGGTAAACCCTTGCTCGAGCTCAGCCAGCCGAACCGGTGGAGCCAAGGTCCACCATTTCTCCGACAACATCCAGACTCCTGGCCAGTGCTTCAGGTAACAGAAGCCCAAGAAGCTGACGAGGATGAACTTCGGAAGGCATTGTTCTGTGGAGTCACCACTTGCTCTCCGATCACGACACTTATGTCTGATGTAAACAACTGGGACAGTCTTCTGAAGGCTACCCATGAGAGCCTTCACGGGGCGGCTGATGACCAGAGCAGCCCTACCATGACAGCAGCTGTTGTCCAAACGGTAGAACTACATGTCCTCAGACAAGCTCAGAGTGAGTCCTTCCCTGAAGAGGTGGAAGCTCTGGCTGCTGGTAAGCCCATCTCGAGACTGAGTCGCCTGCTCATGCTTGCTCCCGAGTATGATGAAGCTATTGGCCTAGTGAGGGTGGGAGGTAGACTACGCAGGGCAGAAGATCTTGACCCAGATGCAATACATCCTATCATCCTTGATCCCAAATCTCATGTCACAAAGCTGCTTATTAAGAAGTATCACTGTGAACTAATAATAATAATAATAATAATAAATTTTATTTATAAAGCACTTTTCATAAAAGAATCTCAAAGTGCTACAGAAACCACAGTAAAACAATCTAAAATCAGTAACCAATAAAATACATAAAAAGAAAGAAAAAATAATAATAAAGCCTAAGGACCACTTAGGAAAGCCTGCCTGAACAAAACAGTTTTTAGCTCTTTTTTAAAATTGTCCACCGACTGGGGTTTTCTCAGATGTTCAGGGAGGGAATTCCAGATGCGAGGGGCAGCACAGCAGAAAGCTCGGTCTCCCATGGTACATAGTCTTGAGCGTGGCTGATGGAGAAGGTTTGCGGTTAGGGACCGGAGGTTACGGGTGGAAGATTGAGGGGTAAGGAGATCTTTGAGGTATTGCGGGGCCTTGTTATGGATGCAAAGATGGGTAATGAGGGCGATTTTGTATTGAATTCTTGAGGTTATGGGGAGCCAGTGAAGGTTCTGAAGAATGGGAGTAATGTGTTCGTATTTGCGTGCCTTCATCAGAGTTCGGGCAGCACAGTTCTGAATAAATTGGAGTTTTTGGAGGTGTTTACTTGATACACCAATAAGTAAGCTGTTACAGTAATCAAGCCTGGAGGAAATTAAGGCATGGACGAGTTTTTCTGCATCAGAGAAAGTGAGAAAGGGGCGGAGTTTTGAAATGTTTTTGATATGAAAAAAACAGGTTTTATACAGATGTTTGACATGATTTGCAAAGGTCAGTTGAGGGTCAAACTTCACGCCGAGGTTGGTAACAATAGCTGAGAGGGAGATGTCTTGACCAGAGAAAGAGATAGTGGTAATAGGTGATGACTTTACCTGATGAGGGGTGCCGAGTAGTATGGCTTCGGTTTTTGAGCTGTTTAACTGGAGAAAATTTTGACTCATCCATGCCTTAATGTCCTGCAGGCAGTTAGAAAGGGCTAAAGATGTAGATGAAGCAGAAGTTGAAGGGAGAGCAGATAATGATGAAAGGTCCGGAGTAGCACATAGGTTTGAGTCAGTTCGCAGGTATAACTGAGTGTCATCAGCATAACAGTGAAAAGAGATACCGTATTGGCTGATGACACGACCCAATGGCAGCATGTATAGAATGAAAAGTAAAGGACCTAGGATAGATCCTTGGGGGACACCACAAGTGACCGGGGCTGTTCTGGACCTAGCAGATCCCAAGCGAACCTGCTCTGTCCTGTCAGCGAGGTAAGAGGTAAACCAGTCCAGTGTGGAATGACGGAGACCAATGTCAGAGTGGAGACGACTTAGGAGGATGTGGTGATCTACAGTATCAAAAGCCGCTGAAAGGTCAAGGAGAATGAGCAAAGAGGGGGAACCAGAATCTGCAGAAATAAGAAGGTCATTAGTTACCCTCAACAGTGCTGTCTCTGAGCTATGGGCAGTACGAAAACCAGATTGAAATGTTTCAAACAATGAGTGACATTGTAGATGTTCCTGTAACTGCACAGAAACAGCTTTTTCTAGCACCTTAGACAAAAATGGAAGATGAGAAATAGGCCGATAATTGGCGAGACATTCTGGGTCGAGGTTGGGTTTCTTCAGAAGAGGTTTGATAATGGCGGTTTTAAGTGAGGGTGGGACATGGCCAGAATTTAATGAATGGTTTATTATTTGTGTAAGAAGGGGACTAATGGCCGACAGATTTGATTTGATGAGTGCTGTAGGGAAGGGATCCAGGGGAGAGGTGGAAGGCTTCATCTTTTTGATGAGACCCTCGACTTCAATCTGCGTGACTGTAGTGAAAGTGTTTAAAAAAGGCGGTTGTGAACCTGCGGGAGGTAAGGATGGAGCTGGGGAACCAGAAAGCTGAGACCGGATGGAGTTGATCTTATCTTGAAAAAATGCAAGAAACCTGTTGCAGAGTACAGCTGTTGGTTCAGTCTGGATTTGATTTTTGTGATTGAGGAGATGATTTATAGTGGCAAAAAGTTGTTTGGAATTTCCTGGACTGTTATTAATAATGTTAGAGTAGTAGATGGACCTGGCTTGTTTAAGGGCCGCTGCGTAGGCCGTCTGGTGATGTTTATAGGCTAGCTTGTGGACCACCAAGCCAGATGATTTGACACGCCTCTCAATGGCACGGCCACCAGCCTTCATCTTGCGCAGTTCATCCGTGAACCATGGGGCAGAACGAGAAAAAAACACAGTTCTTGTTTTGAGTGGAGCATGTATATCCAGAAGGCAATGGAGTGAAACGTTATAATGTTCAACTAATTCGTTGACTGATGGAAGATTGACTGTAGCCAGCAGTTTAAGATCAGAGTACAAGATGGCAGGGTCAATGTTTTTTATATTTCGAAAATGAATCTCACGTTTAGGCTTTGGGAGGGGTGACGGGCAGGAAATATCCATGGAGATGATGCTGTGATCGGAGACGCCCAGGTCATACACCAACACATTTTTGATGGAAGGAAAGTCCGAGATAACCAAGTCTAAAGTGCGCCCCCTGATGTGGGTGGGAGCATCAACGTGCTGTATAAGATTTAGACAGTCCAGAACATTTAAAAATTCAGCTGTCAGCAGAGAGGAGGGATTTTCAATATGCACGTTCAAATCGCCCAGTATAATATTATTAGAGGATAGAGAGCAGAAAGAAGTGAAGAGATCATGAACCTCTGCAATAAAAGATGGGTGAGGTTTTGGCGGCCGGTAGATCAGAACTGCATTTATCTTGAAAGGATGTTTTGATTTAAAAGCCAGATATTCAAACGAAGACACATCAGGAAGAGACAGAGTAGAAAGTCTGAGAGCATCGCGGTAAATAACCGCCAGGCCCCCACCTCGTCCAGTGCAGCGAGCCCTGTGCAAATAACTGTATCCAGAGGGGCAAGCTTCGTTTAATGATGAAAAGACCTCCGGTTGATGCCAGGTCTCAGTGAGGCACATCAGGTCAATATTATTCCCAAGAATGTGATCATGTATCAGGCTAGATTTATTTGACAGAGACTGTACATTAAAAAGTTCAGTTTTGATGTAGGATTTCTGGTCTGGAGACCTCTGGATGGGGCGGAGCAGGCAGAGATCCACTCCTCGCCTTCCATCATACACATCATGTCGCAATCTCGCGATTTTCCCAGCGGTATTTTTTTCCTTGATGGCGGCGCTCTGATGACGCGTCCGCGATGCGACAGGAAGGGCAGCGGACCAAACGGACGGGACAGGGCCGGCGTCGGGAGGCAGAATGTGAGTAGACTTATCCCGCAAGTTTCCAGCTTTAAACTGCATTAACGTAGCAGGTCCAATCACTGGAGCAAGCATCAGCGATGGCTCTGGAAAGACAGTGCGGAGCCATCGGCTGCAAACGAACCGGGGGCGCGATTCAGCTAAAAAGGAGGCTCTCAAGTGTGCTTTGAGTCGGGCAATCATACCAGCACGTTTCCCACGTCTTTTAGAACGCTTTCTCGGGGGTGGTGGGCACGATGGCGATCGTTGGTATTTGAATCCGTAAAATCCATTTGGTCCATTAGAGCGAAACTTTTGGTCGCGGTCCCTCCGAGGAGAGACTGTAGGCATATGGCGCAGATAATCAGGAATATCCGCCAGCACCAGTGTTTGCTGGTTGAACAGAGGGTGATCAGATGGCAATAGGGTCTCTGACCAAGCCCTGAGGTCAAGGAGGGTTTGGCGATCATATGCCAACAGAGCGGATACAAAACGGAAAGAAACAAAGAGTAGAAACAAAACAAACTCGACAAAATAGGTGCGAGACAGGCGGCTTGCCAGCACGGGCGCCATCACTGATCACCGTTGCCACACCGTTGCCACACCGTTGCCACACCGAACTGCTACATCCTGGTCCCGAGCGGGTTTTCGCCGAGATGAGGAGAAGATATTGGATCCTCCGAGGAAGAGAGTCTATTAAGCGTCATCAACACGGCTGTGTTGAATGTCAGAAATGGCGTGCTACTCCGTTGGTACCTCAGATGGCAGACCTACCCCCTGCCAGGCTCCGCTTATACAAGCCACCTTTCTGGTCGACTGGGGTTGATTGTTTCGGGCCCTACAACATCAAGATAGGCCGGCGTACCGAGAAGCGGTGGGGTCTGATTTTCAAGTGTATGACGACAAGTTGTGTACATCTTGACTTACTGGAGAGCATAGACACTGATGCTTTCTTGATGGCTCTCCGCCGGTTCATCGCCCGCCGAGGCAAGCCATTTGAGATCCTGTCTGACAGAGGAACCAATTTCCGAGGTGGAGCTGCGGAGCTGCAAGCTAGCTTCGCCGCTTTAGAAGGTCCTCTCCAAGAGCAGCTGGCCAAGCAGCAAATCGAGTTCCGTTTCAATCCCCCTGGGTCTCCACACTTTGGAGGAACGTGGGAAAGAGAGATCAAGTCGATTAAGTCAGCTCTCCAAGTCATCCTTCAGGACCACACCGTTGCCGAACCTGTGCTGCAAACTGTCCTGATTGAAGTGGAGGGAATGCTCAACGCTAAACCGCTTGGGTATATCTCATCCGATGCTGCGGACCCGGATCCTGTTACACCAAATCTGCTGTTGATGGGACGCCGTGATGCATCACTCCCACAGGCTGTCTATGCATCTAACGACCTTCTCGGCAGAAGAAGATGGCGCCACAGCCAGATCCTGGCAGACCACTTCTGGTCCAACTTCATCCGTCGCCATCTCCCGGATCTTCAGAAGCGGTCGAAGTGGCACAAGGACACAGATAATCTGACTGTTGGCCAGGTGGTGATGGTGGTGGATTCACAGCTACCCAGAGCCCAGTGGCCCATCGGGAGAGTGGTGAATACCCGTTCCGGCATGGATGGACGAGTCAGGGCAGCTGAAATCAAGATCAAGGGACAGACTTACCTACGGCCAGTTGTGCGCCTTGTGCGGTTGCCAGCCTGGGAGGATGAAGACGACTCCAACTAAGTAGACTTTCTTTGGGGATTCAAATTTATTGCTAAATTTGGGGGCGGCTATGTCAGAAAGTCTTTTATTTCCTGTCGTTTTATTTTGAAACTGTAGTGATATCATTTCCTTTCTGAGTGCGTCATTTCCTTATTACCGACTCTGCATTCTGTGGGATGGTAGCCCTCGTGTGCGTAATCTAAGCGAAAGTAAGTTTCATTCAGTAATAAGATACAAATATTGCCATCGGACTTGTTTAGATATTGTTTACTTTTATCTGTTTTCCTGTTAAGTCTCTTACATGCATACTTTTGTGTGTATTTTGTTAGTAATAGGTATTATGGGACTGTTATAAGACGTATTAGACTGGAGATTGTTTCCTTTACACTATTTCAGCTTTAGCTGTATTCTCGAGTGCTATATTTCAGATATAATGTCCTTTAGTCCTACAGTTAAATCGTGTTTAGCCTCTGTGTCGTCTTTAGGCGCGCTTAGAGTGTAGTTCGGCACTCCCGTTATAAGCCCCTCACGTGTTGAGCGCATGGGGTGCAGTTGCGTTCGCTTCCACTAGAGGGAAGCAAAGACCACCGAATCCATTTAGTAGTCATACTTTGCCCTATCAACCTCTTTGTATGCCTGTATATTAGTTATTTATGGCTCTTTTCGACTTATTTGACCAAATTAATATGTTTTAGTATCCTGATTCAATGTTTACCATTATATTGGATATTACTGTATACATTTTGTACATATTTTATACTTTTGTACATTGTGATTAATATTATTTTATTCTTTGTTTCTTTATAGACCACACACAAATACATATATTACTGTTTGTACACTGATGCCTGTACTCAAACTTCAATAATTAAAAGTTTGCTGGAATAATTTCTCCGTGCCCTTCTCCTTGACCGGAGCCCTGTCAAAAGAAACTGTCAGACCAGTATTATCCTTCAGAGCATCGCACTCTATCACACAGAATCATTAAGAACCTTTCGTTAACACTGTCCTGCAATTTATTTACAAAAATTGCTTAGAAACTTAAAAGTTATAGCATAAATGCATTTTTATTTTATTTATTTTTTTGAAGTAGGTAGGCTAGTTTAAAGCCACAGTTTCACTATTGGTTTTTCTGATTCAGAACGAACAAATCAGAATAGGGAATATGACCCATAGAAATGATCAAAATAAACGAAATAAACTGAGAAAATAAGAACATTTCCGTACGTTTAATAATCGATCTCTCAGCCCCGCACAGTTTCTGCTGAGCTCGGGATTCCAATTGCACAGGTTAAAACCATGGGTTCAGCCTCGTCCATTTGAATTCTGGGCATTAACTTGGATACAGTTGTTTTCCAGGCCTCACTGCACAAGAAAAAATCGATAGGATATTTTTGATCTCGTCCACCTTCCCACTGTTCTAAAACGCGAACTGCTATCTTTGCTCGGCCACTTAAACTTCAGATGCGCATAATCCCGCAAGGATTTAATCTCTCACCTCCTCTTCGCGTTTTTGATTAACGCGCAAGAAGACGAGCATCGGCCCACCAGGCCCCAATCTACTCCTCCCTTTGCTCAGCCTCACACCAGAGGAACTCAATTTGTCCAGGTAAATTTCTCCACTGCCGCAGCAGGGATGTCTTCTCCGCTCCCGCAGGAGCTCATTTCTCCAGGTAAGTTTTCTGCTCCCGCAGGAGCTCTGTTTCTCTGGACACAAGTTTGACCCATGCTTTTTTGCTTAAAGTTGAAGACCCAACTTTGTGTATGTTTTGTAAAATTCCCTTATCTATCAAACATGTTTTATTAGATTGTTCTGGCCTTAACGCAAGCAGAATGCTCTTTTATGAAGTTTCTTCATTGAAGGACATATTTAATGAGATTATGCCTGAAAAGGTTTTGGATTTTTTATCATGTTAATTTAAATATATATATTATATAATATGACTTGTTGTTTATATTTGCTTTGTTTTTATTGTATTTTTGTGATTGAATTTTTGCCATGAAAATAGCTCTGAATGCCGACATTGCATTAAATAAAATAATCTGATCTGTTTCTCTGGCTATTTTCTCCACTGCCGCTGCAGTGATGTCTCCTCTGCTCCCGCAGGAGCTCTGTTTCTCTGGCTATTTTCTCCACTGCCGCAGCAGTGATGTCTCCTCTCCAGTACCTCACTATTCAGAATTAATATTCCTGTTAAAACCCCTACGTGATGCCTCTTTCTCTGTCCAGCGAGCATTGGTCTCCCAGCGGACGTTGCATGCTTCTATGTTTCCTTTTTCTCCGTCCAGCGAGCATTGGTCTCCCAGGGGATGTTGCATGCATCTATGTTTCCTCTTTCTCTGTCCAGCGAGCATTGGTCTCCCAGCGGACGTTGCATGCATCTATGTTTCCTCTTTCTCTGTCCAGCGAGCATTGGTCTCCCAGGGGACGTCGCATGCATCTGTTTTCTCTTTCTCTGTCCAGCGAGCATTGGTCTCCCAGCGGACGTTGCATGCATCTATGTTTCCTCTTTCTCTGTCCAGCGAGCATTGGTCTCCCAGCGGACGTTGCATGCATCTATGTTTCCTCTTTCTCTGTCCAGCAAGAATTGGTCTCCCAGCGGACGTCGCATGCATCTGTTTCCTCTTTCTCTGTCCAGCGAGCATTGGTCTCCCAGCGGACGTTGCATGCATCTATGTTTCCTCTTTCCCATCCAGCAGGTATTGATTTCCCAGCAGACACAGCAAGAAATCTCCCGGCCGGGCTTCCAAAATTAGTCACTCCACCGTCGGCCGGTAGAGCCCACCAGTCCGACGCTGTGAGCTGCTCCCGTCGGAAGCTACATGGGCCCTATCGGTCGGCCATCTTAGATCTCGCTGCTCCCCGCCCATCGGTCGGCAGAGATCACCCGTCATTCCCAAATCTTGCTGCTCCTCATTCGTCAGCCAATAGGGCCCGTCCGCCTAGCGCAGTGAGCTGCTTCCGCCAGAAGCAACATGGGCCCTCCTGGTCAGGCGGCATACATCACGATGTTCATCGGCCGGTAGAGCTCACCTGTCTGACGCTGTGAGCTGCTCCCGTCGAGAAACGGTGCGAGCCCTCCCAACTGTTGTTCCAAATTACGACTGCTCCCCGTTCGTGAGCCAGCAGGCCCTCCTGGTCAAGCAACCAGGCTTATTCTCAAAACGCCAGCCCGCCAAATTCTCTGCGTTTTGGGGGGTCTTTAGTCTGGCGGCTGTCCTTTGCTCTTTTTGCCTTTTGGGGGAGTACTCTGGGTTCGGGCAAAATTCCGAGCTCGGAGCCCTCCCCCTGGACAGCACACCAAATACGCATAATCTTTACTCTGTTTAATTGATGTAAGTGTGAACTCGTGAAATGATGTTTTATTAACAAAGTTCGGGAGGAGCACGTTCAGATAATTAAACCTAATTAAACACACGTGGAGCACATTCAGATAATCAAACCTAATTAGACACGAGTGGTGCTTAATCAACGAGTTAAGCGCTGTGTATATATACAGCAAACTTACCTCCGTTCATTGACAGTTTAACAGCATCCCTCCACCACCCCATCTCCTCACTTATAGTCCTAATACTCTTACAACAACGGGGGGAGTACTCTGGGTTCGGGCAAAATTCCGAGCTCGGAGCCCTCCCCCCGGACAGCACGCCAAATACGCATAATCTTTACTCTGTTTAATTGATGTAAGTGTGAACTCGTGAAGGAGACAACTGGATACAGGGCTGGGTTCAGTGATATGGTTGCATTTATCGAGCGTCATGTCAAGATCTTGTTAGACCCGTTTTTCGGTGACTTGCAAGATTATAGTTTAAGTACAACACTTCTTAGCCAGCATCAGCAAAGGCCACAGCTGAGTACCAAAATTAAAAGAAATGTTGTGGCTAGCACTGTAACATCTGTGAGTGCTCCTGAAGAATCTAAACAGACCTGTGCTGCAATAGAAGGAAATGAAGATGAGCCTTGTGTTTGTTGTTCACAAATTCACCCATTAGAGGATTGCAAAGAATTTGAAAGAAAACTGCACAAAGATAAAATGTTTCTGTTAAAGAGAAGAGGAGTGTGTTTTGGCTGTCTGCAACGGGGCCACATCAGTAGGAATTGTGTGGAACGCTTAACATGTGAAATTTGCAATAAAACCCATCCAACAGCGTTGCACGTAAAACGACAAATGCCTTCCTCTGAGCATGGAGTAGAAACACCGGAACCCCTGTCAGTTTCACCCACAATATGTGGCCATACAGGGGCCGGAAAGGATCGTGGCATGCTGTCAGTCCTCCCTGTAAAAATCAAGGCAGTGAAAGGTCATCGTACCATCCAAACATATGCGTTCTTGGATCCAGGCAGCACCGGTACATTTTGTTCTGAACGGCTAATGCACGAACTGAACCTCACTGGAAAGCGAACACAGGTCCTGCTTCGAACAATGGGTCAATCTAAAACAAGTACAGCATTTTCACTGTTTAATCTTGAGGTGGCCGGGCTGGAGAGTAACACATTCTATCCGCTGCCAGAAGTCATCACACAGAAACAAATGCCTGTCACTAGGGATGACATGATAACATCTGAAGACCTAATAAAGTGGCCATATTTGACAGAGGTTTATATGCCATCCATTCAGTCTGAAATTGACCTGTTGATTGGTGTTAATGCCCCCAAGTTACTGGAACCCTGGGAAGTCATCAACAGCCAGGGAAATGCTCCATATGCTGTCAGAACTGTCCTCGGCTGGGTGGTTAATGGTCAATTAGATGGCAATGGTGATCAGGAAGGCTCATCGGTAACAGTGAATAGAATATCTGTGACCAAGCTGGAGGATCTGCTCAAGAACCATTATAACCAGGATTTCTGTGAGAACCCAACCAACAAACAGGAAATGTCCAGAGAAGATCTAAAGTTTCTCAGCATTATGGACACATCTGCAGTAATGCAGGAAGGAAAGTACTGTCTGAACCTACCTTTCAAAAGGACGGATGTCGGTTTACCAAATAATCTTGTTGTGGCCAAACAAAGAATACAAAGCCATAGAAAGCTATTTAAATTCAACCAGCACTTTCACCAGGAGTATGTAGAGTACATGAACAACATCATCTCATGCAGCTATGCAGAGCGTGTACCTGAACACCTATTACTTTGTAACAATGGAAGAATTTGGTATATCCCTCACCATGGAGTCCATCAACCTAGAAAGGGAGCACTACGTGTGGTGTTTGATTGTGCTGCAACATTTAAGGGAGTGTCTCTGAACAGTGAGCTATTATCAGGGCCCAATCTCACGAGCACACTTCTGGGCGTCCTTATGAGGTTCAGACAGGAACCAATAGCCATCATGGGAGACATTAGAGCCATGTTCCATCAGGTGCGTGTGCCTGAAGATGACAGAGATTTCCTCTGCTTTCTCTGGTGGCCAGAAGGAGACACTACACAAGAACCAGTGCCTTACAGGATGATGGTGCACTTGTTTGGAGCAGTTTCATCTCCAAGCTGTGCGGCATATGCCTTAAAGAGAACTGCCAAAGACAATCAGAATGAATTTCCAGCAGAGGTCTCAGAAACTGTTAGACATAACTTTTATGTTGATGATTGCCTAAAGAGTTTAGCTACCGACAAGGAAGCGATCAAGATGATAAATGATCTTGTGGCGCTGTGTGAAAAGGGAGGCTTCACGTTGGAAAAATGGGTAAGCAACAGTCGCGTTGTTCTGCAAGCCGTTTTAGAGGAACAAAGAGCTAAGGATTTAAAGATGTTGGATCTGGATATTGATAAGCTTCCAATGGAAAGAGCTCTGGGTCTCCAGTGGTGTGTGGAAAGTGATGCTTTCAAGTTTAAGATGGAACTGAAACATCAGGCCCTGACCAGGCGTGGAATGCTGTCTGTCAACAGTTCTGTTTTTGATCCTTTGGGGTTTCTGTCGCCAGTGACATTGCAGGCAAAAATGATGCAGCAGGAATTGTGTAAAAGAGGCTGCAGCTGGGATGATGCTTTGCCGCAAGACGTTTTACATCAATGGAAAGGATGGCTGAAGGGGCTGACCCTGCTGGCTGCATTTAGTGTGGACCGATGCATAAAACCTGTCGGATTTGGAACCATAAAGCATGCACAATTACACAATTTTTCAGATGCCAGTGAAGCAGGCTATGGTACCGTTACGTACATTCGTATGACAAATCAGGAAAACATCATCCATGTTGCCTTTCTCCTTGGCAAGGCCAGAGTAACACCATTGAAGATGTAAGACTGTAAAACTGGTTGAAGAAACTGTCCTGACCACATGGTCTATTGAAACAAAGGAACTTGCTGAAAATTAGCATTCGACCTCCCCCTCATGCAGTCTCACCTGATTTACATTTCATTCTCTCACCCAGTAACAGCTAAAACTCACATAAGAATATATATATGGTTTAGGGGGCTTTTACACTGGGCTCGTTTGCTGCGGTCCGAGCCCGAGTGCGTTTGTTCCCGGCGCCCCCCGCAGCGTTGGTCTGGTTTCACACACAACTTGATTCTATCGAACCCTGGTGCGTTTGCGTGCATATGACGTCATCGCAAACGTGCACGGCGCATGATAGAAAACAGAACGTGGGTCAATATTGTGTTTTTTTAATTAATTCGCTGCTATTATGCGCAGTTGAGTGAACACTACAGGTTTACTGTGCGTGTGTCACATAAGGTGGACTTCTGCTGCTTGCAAACGGACTCTTTTTAGGAGACAGTGGATTTCCAACTTTGCTGCCCTGATTCCACGCGCAATGCACGAATACACTGCATGCAGGCTCACTCTCGCTCGTATCCAAGGTAAATCATCAACGCTATCATCCCTTACACGCGTTTTATTTAACTAAATACATCACAATAAGCTAAAAACGCATGCGCAGGTTACTTTACTTCCTGAACAAGTGCGCACCCGAGTCCGTGTTGCTTTCACATTCACGCGAACCGCGGCACGGTTTGGGAGCAACCGAACTCAGACCACCTCTTCCAGGTAGTCTCGGGTTCGGTACCCCAGTGCGCACCCGGGTCCCATGACAGCGTTCACATTAGCGATTTTTCATGCGAACCGTGCCCCTTTCCGAACTAAACTGCCAGTGTGAAAGCCCCCTTAATGTGAATGATTATTGTGTTTAGTATCACTTTAAATGTCCCAGAGTGAGAGTAAAACAAAAGGTAATAAGGTTTTTTAGAAGTTTAGAGAAACTGCCACAAAGGAAGATAGGCAATGGTCTTCCTCCTCTTCCCAAGAGGTGTAACCTCTGAATGCAAATTACCATTGTAAAGAAGTTCTGGCTATTTAATGGAATGCAGCAAGGAATCGTGGCTCTTTCTGTATTTCAGATAGCCCGTGAGGTTAGCTCATGTAGTTCTTAAATGTTGGGTTTGCATCTATTTCTCTTATCCTAGAGCATTTGATGTTTTGTATTGATGATCTTTGAACTGATTATGAAATTGGCATAATACTTTTACCTGACATAATAAATTGTTATATTTGATTATTCTAACAGACTTTGACGTTATTTTCATTGGAGTTAAAAGGAATAGTCAAACATTAACGTATATTTAATGATGCACAGATATCATTGCAAAACCTTTTCATTTTATGGAGTTAGATGAAACGAGTTAATACATAAGATAAAATGTATTGCATTTAATTAAAAATCCCTTTGCCATGGGAAGAGACGGAACACGCGTGAGACCTTCACCGCTAATTTGAATGCCGCCATTGGATCAAATTAGACGGCCTTACAAAGACCATAACCATTCCACGGCTTGAGCTGTCTGCAGCCGTTCTGGCTGTAAAAATCGATGCAAAGGTCAAGGCAGAGCTGAACATACAATTGGAAAAATCTGTGTTTTGGACTGATAGCACATCTGTGTTGAAATACATTAATAATGAGGACAGGCGCTTTCACACATTTGTAGCTAACAGAGTTGCAACCATCAGCACACTTTTCAGACTGGAGGAGACTTAAAAGGGCAGTGGCCTGGTACTTGAAGTTGAAGAGTGTGTTGAAAGAGAAGTGTAAATGTAGAAAACAGTTGGACATCCCAGTGAGAAAAAATCCAGTTGTGCACAAAATGAACACAAGAGGGCGTCAGAGGACCACTAATGACCTAAAGAGCAGTAGGCTGTCCATGGCAGAGCTACAGAGTGCAGAGTTCTTCATCATTTCGTACTGCCAGCAACAAAGGTTCAAGCTTGAGATTGAAGCTCTATCGCAGAACACCAGAGTGAGCCGTCAGAGTTCCATCTATGTGTTGGATCCTGTTTAGGAGGATGGGCTTTTGAGAGTTGGAGGTAGACTTCATAGAAGTGCAATGCCAGAGGAATCTAAACGAGAAGGAGTTATGGCGGCGCCCATGATTTGGCGCGTAAACTTATGTATAGAATGGTAGTTTAATTGAGTCTAGGGCTTCAGGGAGTTTAGTTTTGAGTTTTTGTGTTGTACACTACTGGGCCACCGTAGCCTTGGCTCAATTTGAACATTCTGCAATGAAAGTCTATGGGATTTTTATGGGGTTTTTTATATAATTTTTTAAGAAATCTGAAAGTCAAATCAGTATGAAAAGATATAGCACACTAAGTCAGAACAGTCTGAAGGTCTGACCCGAGTTTGGAGTTTGTAGAGTTAAAGCTCTAGGAGGAGTTAGAGTCAGAAATTTGGCTAAGAAGAATAATAATAAGTTTAAATACAATATCAGTAAGTTGGCTTTTCCAAGCCAAAATACAATGAGCCCTATTTTAACGATCTGAAACGCAAGTATCAAGCGCAAAGCGCAAGTAACTTTGTGGGCGCTGTTGTTATTTTACCGGCAGGATAAATGACTCTTGCGCCCGACGCAAATCTAAAAGGGGTTGGTCTGAAGTAGCTTCATTATTCATAGGTGTGGTTTGGGCGTAACGTGAAATAAACCAATCAGAGCGTCATCTCACATTCCCTTTAAGAGCAGGTGCGCATGTTGCACGGCGGATTGCTATTATAACGGCGGATTTACCAGGCGCGCGCCAGGAGCTGTTCACAGCCGAGGAGAGCGGCGTTCTTGTCAGTGCAGTGAAAGACAGAGAAGTGACGTTGTATGGGGATGGGAGAAACCCACCCAAATCAGCGTCGGTTAAACAGGCGTGAGAGGAAAAAAACAAAATTTTTTACATCTTCATGGACACCACAATGATTTCCCTCATGTGTTAATATGTTTCCTTGTTATAATGTATGATTTGCCAAAATAAAAACTGCTGCATCTGTGTTGATGAGAGAATCAAAGTGTATGCGCGTTGTGCACCCGCTACATTATGGCCAAGCATGCGCGCTTAAAATAGCATTATGAACAACGTGCAACGCGCCACTGACTTTAGACTAGGTCTGTTCTGGTCAGTGACGCAATTGTTTTATAGAACAGCAAAATAGCATGAGGGAAAGTTTGCGCCGGAACACGCCTCCTCTTTGCGCTGAACCGCCCCGGGGAGCGCAAGTGTATTTCTTAGTTAACCGACGTGTGTCTGTGAAGGGAAAAGTCCGCTTTGCGCGGGTGCAAAATAGGAATGATACATGCGTCAGTGTACAAAGTCATTTGCGCCGGGTGTAAGATAGAGCCCTAAGTCAGAACAGTCTGAAGGTCTGACCCGAGTTTGGAGTTTGTAGAGTTAAAGCTCTAGGAGGAATTAGAGTCAGAAATTTGGCTAAGAATAATAATAATAAGTTTAAATACAATATCAGTAAGTTGGCTTTTTCCAAGCCAACTTAATAATAAGTTTAAGTACAATATCAGTAAGTTGGCTCTCACAAGCCAACTTAATTAAAGAAAGAAATAAGGCGTTTAAATAACTCAGGGAAAATATGAGTATGAGTAATTTGGTGGAGTATAAAAGAAATCAAGAGCTAAAACAAGAATGGAGAGAATTTTGTTCTACCATAGGAAAAGATACTAAGAAGGGTAAGTTATAAAATGATAAAGCATTTGTCAGATATAGGTCAGGATTGCAGTTTGACCTTATGAGCCTTTTAATAAAACTATACCTTAACTTTACACAATACAAATTAAATTGCTGTCTTAAATCAAACAAATGACAATCTAACAAAACAAACACTTTGAGGGGGAGTGAGCCCTTATAAGAATATTATAAGGATATTGAATTATTACTGTATGGAAAATTTCAAATATTTAGGAATGTGGCTAGAAGGGAGATATACCTGGAAAAAACATATTGAGGAAATAGATACAAAAAATGCAGTAGGATCTTAAATGTGATGAGGGCAATATCTGGGAAAGAATGGGGAGCAGAACGAGACTCAATGCTAACAATATATCAAGCCTTGATCAGATCTACAATTGATTATGGATGCATGAGAATCATTATATAGAGCTCTTAGAATATGCTTAGGAGCAATTAAAAAACAACACCAGCCAATGCATTATTAGTGGAGGCGAATGAAATGCCATTGAGATTTCGGAGAGTTATATCCGGAGAGTCTTTGGTATTTTGGACATCTTCAAAGAGTTACACTGGAGAACGTATAGCTAAAGATGTTTTAAATAATTGTTGGAAATAATTAAGTAACGGGAGAGGATATGGATGGAAGATAAACCAGTTAGCAGAGAAATATCAGATTGCAATAATTGAATGTAGTGTGTCACCTGTATGGGGAGAGGTTCCGAAATGGATTATTCCTGAAGTCAAAATTTATTTAGAAATATTAGATGAGAAACGGGAATGGGAGGAAATGGGTATGACTAAATACCATGTTAATAAGTACATACAGGAAAGATTCTATGCAAGTATGCACATCTATACTGATGGATCTAAAGACCCAAGAACAGGAATTACAGGAGTAGGAGTGTATAACGTTATTCCAGAGTTTAAAATATCAATACAATATCTAAACGATTAGCATCTAAACTGCGAAGCGCGCAAAAGACGCGTTATGTGAACGGCCAGCGCACATTGCATCTGAAATCAAGCAAAAACGATTATTTATTTGGCTTTACTCTGTTACATGAAAATTTAACTATGTAATGTCATAATAATTATAATGTTTTGGGAGTTTACTTATGTAATTGTTGCATTAGGCTATGAATTAGCCTAATATTAATAACATTGAATTAATAAACATTTATTGATAAGAACTAGTTCATGTCTTTTCATTTACAGTAGCATGAACCGCGATAGTCAGTAACTCGAGTATTGTTTTGAGCAGAAATCGTTACACCCCTACACGAGACACACCTGCATAAACCATATTTCCATGTTTACCATATAAAACGCTATAGTAATAATCAGTAGGCTATTTAAATGATATCAATAAAAAAGAAAAGAAAAACTAGAACTAGAAAATTAAGTAGCTATTTCTTGATACCTTTCAGAGCTTGGCATGCCCTGAACACAGCCTCTAAGTCCTCGTCCAGAATGACTGCAAGGCCTAGAGATAAAAAAAACAAGAAAGAATAAATCAATATAGTATAAATTGTGCACTCATCAAAACACAATCAATGGAGATAATTACTGTCTAAATAATTATTTACTTAATTTGCTTGGATATATGACAAGACATGATTGCATGAAAATGAAAATGTAAAATTACATTTTTGGGCATGTATTCTGTAACGAAATTTGTTTCCCAACACTGCCTACAGCTGAGGAAAATGAGCGGTGAACAGGTGTGTTTCTGTCTTACTTTATCTAATTAACCTTATTGAGGTTTTCTTTTGCAAAATGTTTATTACATCTAGACAAAAATCCATATTACCGCTAGTAGCACTTCACTCTCTCTAGGATAGGGGAATCTAAGCTGAAAGCTCTATCATATGTAGATTTTTTTTTTTTTAAAGCAACATATTTTGGACAGACAAATGAAACCCTCCTTTCAATTAAATTAAATGTTCTCATTTACACTGAACGAGTATATTTCTTTCGTTCTCCATAAATTAATGAGAACATTTAATTTAATTGAAAGGAGGGTTTCATTTGTCTGTCCAAAATATGTTGCTTTAAAAAAAAAAAAATCTACATATGATAGAGCTTTCAGCTTAGATTCCCCTATCCTAGAGAGAGTGAAGTGCTACTAGCGGTAATATGGATTTTTGTCTAGATGTAATAAACATTTTGCAAAAGAAAACCTCAATAAGGTTAATTATAGATAAAGTAAGACAGAAACACACCTGTTCACCACTCATTTTCCCATGGGCAAAGGCAAGCACGTGTTTCACATCAGTGTTTCTCCCGAGAGACTAGCGCAAAATTGATCCCCTATCTTAGCGCCATCTACTGTTCTAGAAGAGGAAGTTGCTCAACTGCATTTGTGAGAAAATCTGCCTGGACGCGGAAAAATAGTGCCAAAAGTCACGTGACAGTTTTTCGTACTTGTAGAATTTTGTTTTGTACTTGTAGAATTTTGTTTTGTACTTGTAGAATTTTGCTTTGTACTTGAAAGATTTTAGTTTGTACTTGAAAGATTTTAGTTTGTACTTGAAAGATTTTAGTTTGTACTTGGAGGATATTTTTGTCATTGAAGAAATACGTTTCTATGTATATGTAAAACATACTGTATTTGTTTGATAGTAACGTTTTTTATTTGCAGAACAATATGCATTAGTTTGTGAGTGATGTTTTGTATTTACAAACCACATTGAGTTTGTTTGTGAATCATTGGGTGTGAGTAAAACACGTTTTGTGTGTGTGTGAGGTTTTGGCACATAATTCTCTCCATAACTTCCACCGTGAAACATGGGACTGGATGTTCCAGTTGTGCCCTCACAAGGTCAAATAGCTCTTGCAAAGCTTGGGTGATAGCAGGAGGTACTTCAACATGATTGGATAGGGCCTGCAATAGATACAGCTCCTGACGACAAATAAATTCCAAATAATCCAAATTCAGTGGTGTTGTGTTGAATCCCAGTTCGATTTTGTGCAAAAGCCTTTGTTCTGTCTTGCAACAGCTAAGAAACCACATTCTTCAAAGTATAGTTAATAATGTCTCACACACAAACCATCGTTTAAAAGTTATCAATCACGAAAATAGTGTATGCATTTTTCCAATTAGCATACACAGGTTGTATGCTAATAATTTTACCAATTAACCAATTACTGCATTTTCTAAAGATACCTACCCCTTTACTAAATCCGCTAAATGTAAATTACTGGAAGATTAAAAAAATGTATTAGGGGAGCGCGGGGCACAACCTAACGCGGGGTTAAATGTAACACGGACCTTTTACATAGTTAGTCGGGATCAAGCCGGTTGCGTTTCCACTCTTTTTCTCGCGCTGCCAGAAGACGGTCTCCCGCGAATTTGCGGAAAGTTTTGATAAGATTTCATGAAGATGCTGGACAAAGAGTGTTTTGACACCATGCAAGTAAATTTTTTCATCATAGGTTTTTTTCGGTTTCTGAGTTGGGTGTGTACGTCACCAAATCTAACTTTATATTGCCTTAATAACTGTCTTGTTGGCTAAAACATAGCACCGTTTTGAAACATGTCAGCAACTCCTAGCAACTGTTAGCTAGGCTTAAAGTATGTTTTACACAGCGGGGTTAGATGTAGCACAGTGTTACAAACAAGCCGCCAAGTGTACAATGATAATCAAATGAAAACAGGGAGCCACACAACTTCTAGGTTTGAGTATTTATTTATATATTTAACTTTGTTGGACTTTCACAAACAATGTTGGAATTTTTTATTTATTTTTTATTTAGTTTACTATGCATTGATCACTTGTTTCTTTTTTTTTAATATAGCCTGGTTTTAATGCAATAAACCCTTTAATTTTTTTATTAAAATTTTTTATTAAGTTTTTATTATTATTACTGTTATTATTATCAATAATAATAATTTTACATGCAGCTGCCAGCCACACATAAATGTAATTCAATTGCAATTACAATATTTGATGATTTTATTTATTTATGTATTGCTTGCAAAACTGTGCAGCCCTTTTCTATGTCTCTATCCATGATATTGATCCATAATAGAAGGATGATTGGATGAAGGATGGATGTATGGATATCTATCTATACAGATGCACAAACAATATCAAACTATACAGATAAAATAGTACTGAATTATGTGTGTTACACACAAGTGTTACAACTAACCCCTCTGTCTGTTACAATTAACCCCACATATGGGGTAAGTTGTAACATTTGCACTTCTGTCACTTTCAGTGCAACTGTACGAAAATGGAAGCTCCTAGAAAAAAACTTTAAGTGTTCATATGTAGCAGAGATGTGTATGTTGCTTGTGTAAAAAAAAGATGAATCTAACTTAATTATTTTTTAAATAATTGAGCCAAAACCAAAATGTGTTAGGTTGTGCCCCGCTCTCCCCTACATGGCTTGGTTGAATTCTAATGTAGAATACGGTATGTTATTTCTGGATAACAAACAGCTGCTAAAAGTATAACAGAACGTTGCCATGGACGCAGCGGAAGCAATACAATCGTTTTAAAATCAATAAACTCCTTTTGATCAATAAATATTTTGTGTCAAATTATTGATTTATTTGGTAGGTAGCCATGTAATGAGAGGGATAATGTATAGCGAGGCGGTTGTTATAGCGAATACAACCCCTTCAGGCTGATTCAAGCTCCGCTTCGCGTCGGCGTCATAAATCAGCCTGCCGGGGTTGTAAGTAAATTCGTTATAACAACCGCCTCGCTATAGACCAACGCTACTTTTGCGTCATCGAAGGGTAACGCCCCCTTTTGGGGGAAAACAAACGGATTCCCCTGAGAACATAACTCGCTCTAGATCTGCAAAGTTTCTTGATAGCAAAAATGGCACAAACTTAAAGAAGCTACTGGATACGGGGTTACAGAGATGTCCCTTTGAAATGGTCAAAAACTGGATTAATGACCCCACGCAGTGGCCAAATATGGACTATTTAGACATCTAACGTTACCACTATCTCACGGTGGAATCACCAAGTAAGTAACGTTTGCCTATTTTTTGTCATTAACACACTCACAGTATGACAAACTAGACGATGAGGCCATGTCACTTGGATCATATTTAACTTGATTTAAGCTATTGACATAGTTTTGTTGTCGACTAGCTATACTAGTTAGAAAGACGAAGCTGCTAGCAGCTAACGTTACGTGATTAAGTTAGCTCTCACTAGGCACGCTACTTTGGCTGTTAACTGATTTTACTGTTGAAATAGTGGCAGGCTAGGACTAAAGTGGACTTGGCTGGTTTCTGCTTGTGTCTAGAAAGTGCTTTAGGCCTAACTGTTATATGACTTTTCGACGACCACTGCTCTGGGCTACATGTAACAACACGAACGGCAGTAGATCAAGCCTTCTAGGCTAGATAGGATAGCGTAATGTCACAACATCCAATTTGATAGCCCCATACATGCATACACTGGTCCTATACATATTTTGCCGTACACTGTAAACCTTTTTACAACTTTCAAAGTCCTAGCACTTTCTTGACACAAGCGGAAACCAGCCAAGTCCACTTTAGTCCTAGCCTAGTCGACAACAAAACTATGTCAATAGCTTAAATCAAGTTAAATATGATCCAAGTGACATGGCCTCATCGTCTAGTTTGTCATATTGTGAGTGTTAATGACAACAGCAAAAAAAATAGGCTACTTACTTGGTGATTCCACGAGATAGTGGTAACGTTAGATGTCTGAATAGTCTATATTTGGCCACTGCGTGGGGTCATTAATCCAGTTTTCGACCATTTCAAAGGGACACCTCTGTAACCCTGTATCCAGCTCTTCTTTAAATACCGCTCACGGTCCTCGGCCGGCAAAGAGAGTGTGTATGTTTGTGCCATTTTTGCTATCAAGAAACTTAGTTAGCAGATCTAGAGCGAGTTCTGTTCTCAGGGGAATCCGTTTGTTTTCCCCAAAAAAGGGGCGTTACCCTTCGATGACGCAAAAGTATTATCCCTTATGCAGTAACGTTAATTGGTTCATCTTTTCAGTTATTAAAATATAGAAGTTTTAGCTAAAGGGGTAGCTAGCTTTAGCAAATTTCAGTAAGGAGGGCAGAAAACTTCTGCTAACGTTATTAGTTTTTCTAACGACAAAAATGTTGCTAACTTAACAATATTACAGTGCAAACAGGAAACGACATCAATATCATCAAATAATATTACAATGTGATCTCTGAAAGATGATAATTTTGTGGCTTACTTGTTCTGACATGGCGAATTCTTCTCTCTGCAATCATGTCTTGTCACGTTTCGGTGTTCGGTGGTCTATGGTGGTGACCTTCCCTCAGAATCGGCGGGTAAACGAGAGAGGCGGGAGACTCAAGGTGACGTTGAAAGTGACCAATCAAATGAGATGTGACGTCATCCACCACTGTCCCCGCCTCCAAAGTCTCAAAAGTCAACTTGAAACGCGCGCGCGTATTCTAACAGAGCGCTCGCGGTGCAGAATTCTGAGTGCAGATGGCATTGTGCGCGCTCGCGGTGCAGAAACGCGCCCGCGCGTGTATGACACTCTGCGCGCGTATGCTGTTTTTTGCCCTTGTACCCTGTGCGCGAGTTTTGAGACTAAATAAACGCCATACGTTTACTCTGATCGTCTCGCTCACGAGATCCAGTGAGAAGCGCTTAAGTTCAGCGAAGAACACAAATGTCCAGTTTAAATCAGTTTAAAGGCAGATGAAACAGCGCTGACAAACAGGAAAAACACTGCGCAGCGAAACAGTCAGAATCTGAATTGATACTGAATCCATTTAGCCTACCATGGATTTACTGTAACGTTAGCCTAGTAATATTAACTGCACCATGAAATGTGGGATATACATATTGAATTGTATAATATTATTAATGTAGACAATGTTTTAAATGACTAATGGAATATAATTACAGTATTTAATAATGTATTTAACTGTTAGGCTACTGTTTTTCATACAAATACCATAGAAACCATAAAGTTACATTTTGCCATGATAGTGAGGTGCTTTATCTGTGGTTATCATGATCTAAATGCATGACACTGGATGACCAATGGTTAATTTTAATAAAACTCAAACAGTCAGAATATTACATTTTACCAAATAAAAATGTGGTCCTTAAATAAAAAAATAAACAGATGGTACTGTTTTTGTTAATGAACATAAATTTAACATAGTAGTATTAGCTTGAGTTAGGATGTAGATTTACTGTCAACTCACTGTCAAATATGCATTTCGAGACAAAACATGTAATTTGAATATTGCAGCCTGCACTGCAAACTGTGCTGAAGAAATATTTTTCTTTTCAGATATTTATTTTGTTAAGGTAAAATGACAAATGTTTGAATGTTCTACCTCAGATTTTTACAACCACAACGCTCTGGTTTATACAACTTTCACTTAGGAGCAAAAATTTGCCTTTAAACTTGAAAGAAATAAAGATTTGACATTTATCGTGATAATTATCGATATCGACTGATATAAAAAAAAAATATCGTGATAAATTTTTTTTGCCATATCGCCCAGCCCTAGTGACCAGACTGACTTACTACAGGTGAAATTTTGACAATATCTCCCTTACTGTACGTACAATAGTCAAATATGTTTATGAAAAAATTACTATAATTCACCTAAAGTATTTTTTCATGTTCAAAGGGTGTAGTGCTTTCCTAGTGACCAAACTGACTTACTACAGGTGTAATTTTGACAATATCTCCCTTACTGTACGTATGTTACGTCCCTATTTACGATGTCTAGGGAATAAGGGCATAACACTTTTTAAAAATTGTGTGTGTACCTCAATGACAGAGCAAGAAAAAGAAGCCGACCTCAGAACTCAGCTCAAAAGGATTTATTAATCCACAGTCCCATGAAGAGTGAGTGAAGAAAATAATATTTACAATATATACAAACAATAAATAGGAACAATAACAAAATAACGACATTGAACACAAACAAAAACACAAGGTGGGAAGGCGAGCACGAGAGATGCCAAATCAAAGAAATCAATAAAACAAAACAAACTAGCTAAAAGGTAAATTCAGCTAAACTAACTACCAAACGAAAATTGTAGAAAAGAAAAATCTTCGGCGTCAAGACGCTCTAACTAAATTACACTAACTAAATAACAAAACTTACAAAGTGGGCACTCTCCTAAACTAGTGTGTCTAATGGTGCGTTCACGTGCTATGGTAATTATGGTAAATACCAAAAGCCGACGTGGAAAATGCACATGAACACCCCCTCATGTGGTATTTTCCACTGGGCAACTCGTAGAATATTTTGATGCACGAGTTGCCGAGATGAGATAACCTTTGACCTTTTCAAAAAGCCGGAGAGCAACGCGAGAGTCGTGAATGGTAAAAATATGTACTATTCATGATCTAGAAAATATACAGCATATTATTTACCGTTTGAGTTTTGATAAATCATTTTCTTGCTGTAGCAGATGACTTAAGCAATCTAAAATAGCTTTAGCTAAATAACAGGTCTGGATCTCCATCTTTTTACCACATTACGACAACAAAAGCACTTGAACGCAACACACTGGTAAATACCAGTTCACAAGTGGAAAATATATTTTCCATAGCACATGAACGCACCATAAATCTGTGCTGCACCGAGTGAAATGCGCGCCAGTAATCAACGGTGCATTCTGGGTAATGTAGTTCATGATTTACATGATTTAAAGCATGTTATGTGTGTTAAGAAGAAGCTGAAACTGTGAATTGCTTCTTTGATATTGTAAGTTGCCTGCATATTAGAAATATGGGACAATGTACTAACTGAATTATGTATTTGCAGATTGTCAATCCAGAACAGATGATTGATTGTAACACTGTCCCATTTTATGCTTGCAGGTATGAGTTGTATTCTTTTATACTACAGGGCCGTTGAATGCTTGAATCTGATTGGTTGAGGAACGTTCTAAGGTGTGCAATTATTTTCAGGGAAACGCACGGCTAAAGTAGTTCCAGGCAGGTTTGACCGCATTACCGTTCCATATCACTTCACGTAGTCAACTGTCATAACGGAAAATATAATACAATTCATAACAAGAAAAAACATGCAGCCCATGCGCTTGATCTGCCATTTTCGATGTCTAACTTCACAATCAATGGAAACATGCAGTTTAATTTTAATAAATAAAGTATATAGTCCTATCTATAATCAATCAAATTAAACTGAATATAGGCCAAATACATTGATAGTCCTGCTGCACGGGTTTTCGTAATTAATGCAGATAATAGGCTATAACAAATAAATAATTATTGATAGGCCTATACTTGTTAATAGGACTTTGTGTTTCATTTATTAGGCTAGTCTACTGTCAATATTAGAAGAAAAAAAAACATGAACAAACTAATTAAAACGAATTGAGTTAATTCATAAATAATATTGACGCACATGCTTCTCTCTCTCTCTCTAATAACTGCATTAATAACTGCATAAAGCCGAGGACACACTTATTGTAAGGGCGGTTATGAATGTAATTTGATACTTTGTTATGATTGATCATGCTCAAACGCGTGTTCAGTCTGTGTTCACAGTCGGTGTGTAAAATCTTCTGCAGCCGATGGAAACAGTCAGAGAGTGTTTCAGCCAGTCGTTAAGTGTGTCCATCATTAGTCTGCTATCAGTGGCTCAATCCTCCGTTACTAACTCTAAAATGACGTTTTGGAATTAGCGACGGAGGCATGGGATTAGATGCGCAAGAAATTAGTCCTACATACAAGAGCGTTTTAATGATAAAAACTTTACAAACGTCTTGAAATACATCATTTGAACAATGTTTCGAGGTGTGGTAACTGTAGTATAAGCGGAATAATTGACTTCAGACTCCGCTTCGCGCCGTGACCGCATTACCACCTCGGGTGTGCATTATTTTTCTAATAATTCAACGGCCTGAAGTCAATTATTCCTTACTTGTTTCATTATTGTTTTATTAATTTTCAGAATTCATAAAACTTATTAGTTCTACATAAAAAGTATGCCTTTGGTGTTACGCATCTTATTAAATGGAACCATTTAAGATACTGTAAAGAAAATACATCTTGTAATATGAGTTTGTGGGAAGCACTCTGAAGAGAGATTGTCAATCCAGAACAGATGATTGATTGTAGCACTGTCCCATTTTATGCTTGCAGTAAACACGCAAAAGCGAAAAGACGTTGCTGGTGTTTCTCTTTATTTGGGGCCGACCCTGTGGTGCGTCTACTGATCCGCCACATTTGTGTAGCCTAATTCAATCTCTTCTGATGTCCCCCTTGTTTTTTGTTTTTGTTTTGTTTTTCTCTTCTCACTGTTAATGTCTTGTATCCTTTCATTTGCAATACAAAATAAATAAATGATTTAATAAATAAATAAATAATTAAAATAAAAAAAGGTTATTTAACATACCTCAATTCGTGTCACTGTACAGCCTCCCCCTACTGGACGCATCAGGAACAACAGGGGCGTATATCTACCGGCTCCAGGTCTGCAGCCTCCCCCTACTCCTGGACTCTGGTAACACACACACACACACACACACACACACACACACACACAGTACCTAATGATGCAATGATAAAGACAGTTTTTTCTGCAATAGCAACATGGCCTGTTTTACTGAATGTGTTTTGTCATCTGTTGTGTGATCATTTAAAGGACATGTTTTCTGGAGTTTTCGTCCCACAACAGTGTAGGTTTGGATTTAGGGGAGGTATGTTTTAACCCCTGCATGCGTGCATGTGAAGAAACGACCAGTTTCAACCAGACAAACCACTTCTCAGATGTTCCTCCCAAGAAAAACAGCCAAACATGATCTTTGGAGACTCCTTCAGCTCCAGTGCCTGGTGAGAAACCGTGGCAGAGGCAGTGGGTATGTCAGGTGCAGTGTGAATCTTAGAAGCATCATCACTTGTCGTAAGAGTCTCGGAAGCAGTGGGTATATCAGGTGCAGTGGGAATCCCAGAGGGAATGTCATTTTTAGTGGGAGTCTCAGAGGCAATAGTTGTAGTATTAGACGGAAGCCCAAAGGCAGTGGGAATATCAGGTACACTGTGAGTTTCAGAGGCAATGTCAGTTCCAATGACAGTTTCAGTCTCATACCCAGTGGCAATATCAGATGCAGGTTGAGTTTTAGAGGCAGTCTCAGTGACAGTGACATTGTTAGACGCAGTGGGAATATCGGGTCCAGCAGGAGGTCTAAAGGCAGTATCAGTTGCAGTGATGGTCTCAGACGCAGTGTTGATATCAGGTTCATTAGCAATCTCAGATGCAGTGACAGTTGAGATGAAGGGTCTGTCTCAGAGTCAGTTTCTCTCTCAGAGCCAGTCTCAGTTGTAGGGAGCATGGCTTGGCGTTTGTTGAAAACCAGCTGAATCTTCTAGACAACCGTGCAAACTTAGTCTTGTATACAATCTTGCAGATTGAAAATATCAGACTATTATACAGAATATGCAATCGAGCAGAGTAAAACTTGCAGAATGAATACCGATGTCAAGCAGAACCAATCTAGCAAACTGAGTAGTTATACAGTCTGAACATTCCAAGTGTTTAAGCTGTGATGTCACAGTGACGTCACGTGTGCATTTTATAAAGCTGCTGCTGCTGACATTCTTTAAATATAGAGAGATGACTTCTAGCTTATCTGGCCTTTTATTTCTCTAATAATCACTCTGATCTGCTTTATAAACTGCCCTCTACTGTTGCCTGATCTGCTGTCATTCAAACTAATTCACTGGTCATATCTATAAATTCTTGAAGGATCATGAAATCCTAAATAAGGGGAAACAAATAAGAGAACTGTTGGCCTATTAAAATTAGGGGTGGAACGGTACATGTATTCGTATTGAACCGAAACGGTACGGGCGTCACGGTTCGGTGCACGAATTTACACGGAGAATACACAGTATAAAAATAAATAAAACTCGCGTGCAAATTAATTAATGTAATGCGGAACTAAGTTAGATACGCGGGTTCTTTAGGGACACATAACCTGTACCATCGGCTTAGCTCTGAACGCGCGTTCACTTCAAACGTTGGCTTTATACGCGCGTCCTATTCGCTTTGGACTAGCGTCGAACTAGACGCGATAGACGCGAATTTGACGCTCTATTCGCGTTTGGTGTGACCGCATTATGAACAGGCTGCGATGTCAAGATTGCAATGCTGGAGTGTGTAGGCTATGTGTGTGAGAGAGAGACGCGAGCAATCGAACAGTGGAAACATAAAAAAACATACTCCGTCATTTTGTTCAGATCATTAAACCTGCAAAGTGTTTACTTATATTTGTGTACACTCGCAATAAAACACAACGCTTTTGTCACACTGTAAACTCTTGTCAAACTGTAACCTACAACTGTCACCCAACCAAAATCACACACACACACTGTTTTAAAAGCAAAACATATTTATCCAACTCCATTTCAAAACAGTCTGTCTTTTGGACATTCATCATATTGCATTGGTTTTCATTTCTTGTCCTCGGAGCGCTAATCTTACACACTCTACATTGACTAAAAAAGAAAATCGAATGTGTTTTTAATGGTAGTATTATTTTATACAAAAATCAATTATTTATAATTCAGATGAGAATAATGTTACATTGTTAATTAATAATGTTAATTAAAATTAAGTAAAAAACAAATATATTGATCTGAAATATAGCAAAATAGTTTTAAATTAATTCAGGTACAATTACCAAACATATCGCAAGGTCTTTTTGTCTTTTTATTAATTTAATTAATAAACTAATTATATAAAACTATTTTCAGTGCACTACAAATAAACTGGTTCTATGCCTTTATTAATAAAACTTATTTAAAAAATACAATGCCTTCTGCATTTTTGTTTTGCTTTTCCCTCCATTGTACCGAAATCGTACCGAACCGTGATGTCTGAACCGAACCGTGACTTCTGTGTACCGTTCCACCCCTAATTAAAATACATACAAATATATAATTAAAATAAAATAACTTTTTGTAATATCAATTACATATTATCAATATATTATTATTAATAATTGTACATAATTATACATCAAGGCAATTTTCCACTTTGGTGTACAATGTTGGCCTGTATTAAAATACATACAAATATATAATTAAAATAAATTATACCACGGGCTGTTTAAATACTCGATTCTGATTGGCTGGAAGGTGTGCAGTAAAACCGTTTAATGCACAGGTAGTTCCAGTCAGTTTGATTACAGTTCGAAATTAATCCGCTACTATAAACATTGCTAACCATAGTAACAGAGTTACACTTGCAAAAGAGTGAGAGAGAGACACATATGAAAATGTTTATTTAGGTAGGCTCAGAGCCATAGAGAGAAAGAGTTGCGACGCAGACAGCAGCGATTGCATTATTGACCCGGTAAATATAAAATAAAACACACACCCAAGTTCTTTTTCAGCTGTTACTGCATTATTGCATTTTGTTAATGTCAGTTTTGCATTTGGAGAGGCAGGGTGACAACGAAAAACTGTATATTACTTAAAGGTCCCCTGACATGGGGTTATTTTATTATTTTATGTTTCCTGGGTTACCCTTATAATGTTAGTATGTTTTTTAGATCAAAAATAGTCGTAATTTAGAAATAAAAGGCATTTTTCCTAGCCTGATTTTAGCCTCTGATTAGAAGGGGCGTGTCTGCTGTGGGATTCAGTGGAACCGCCCACTGCTGTGATTGGCTGACATGCTTGCATATGAAATAGCTACGTATTACACGTGAAACTCTCTTGAATACTTTTACTACAGCTATTATACGTTTTCACTATTACAGCTATCGAGATTTTTTATTTTTATTTTAACTTTATTTTAACAGGGGAACCAGACTGAGACCGAGATCTCTTTTTCAGCTGAGCCCTGTGAAACATGTAAACATATACAATATCATACACTAAAAATACATACACAATGAAGACAACCAAATCAACAAAAACAATCACAAACACACAAGACATCATATAAATCCTCCAATACATTTTTAAATTGGGCCAGGGACATAAGATTGTTTATCTGAAGTTTGATCTGCAATTTATTCCATATATATGGGGCAAAATAACTAAATGCAGACCTACCCAGTTCTGTTAAGATTGATGGGGTCTTTAATGTAATCCATCTTTGGGATCTTGTTAAAATATTTGTATGTCTAATAAAAAACAAAGAAGATAAGGAGGTAATTGTAAAAGAAGAGCTTTGTAAATAAAAAGGAGAGCATGTTTCTCACGTCTCACAGCAAGAGAGGTCCATCCCACATGTTGGTATAAAATACAGTGATGAGTTTTATAGTTCTCACCAGTGATAAACCTAATTGCACAGTGATATATAGCATCCAGAGGTTTTAATGTAGCGGTAGAAGCGTGCATATAAATTATATCACCATAATCTAAAACAGACATAAAAGTGGCCTGAATAATTTGTCTTCTATGAAGAGATGACAAACAAGCCCTGTTTCTATAAAGAAACCCCATTTTGATTTTTAGCTTTTTACTAAGTTCAGCAATATGCTTTTTAAAAGAAAGCCTATCATCTAACCATACACCTAGATATTTATATTTGGAGACCTGTTCAACTGGAGTACCATCCAGGCTAGTAAGTACAAAAGTATTTCTTAAGGAAAGTTTTGTCTTAGAAAAAAACATAAAATTTGTTTTCTTAGCATTTAAAACCAATTTAAGTTTTAAAACAGATCTCTGTAAAATCTTAAAATCAGACTCCAACATCGTTAAAGCTTGCTCTGCTGATGGGGCAGTAGCGTACAACACAGTATCATCTAGTATTTCTTATGCAAGCAATTGGACAATGATCACTGATAATATTTGCAAAGACCCCACTGGCTATATATTTATGGGGAGTATTAGTTATAATAATGTCTAACAGAGATGATTTTTACGGATTTTTTACATTAGGGCGAGTTGGGTAATTTATCAGCTGTGTTAAATTTAGCTCAGTACAAATGTCTTTGAGTCTATCAGATATAGGGGACAGCCAATCAAGGTTAAAATCTCCTAAAATCAATAATTCTGATTTAACATAAATAGAAAGTACATCAAAAAGCTTAGTTAAAGTGCACAGTGGGGCTGAAGGGGGGCGATATACCCCTGCAAGAGTTAAATGAGCGTTGTTACCAAATACCACATTTAAAACTAAACATTCATATTCCTTTGGGACAGAAATAGACATTAACACCGAAACATTTAGGCAACATTTTACATAAATTACAATTCCTCCTCCTTTACATACTCTTGTCTACTCTAAACATACTGTAGCCAGTTAACTGTACATCAGAATCAGGTACAGAGTCACTCAACCACGATTCAGATAGAATAAGAATGTCAACATTAGATTGTGAGACCAGTACTTCAATTAGGTCTAACTTTTGAATCAGACTTAGTACATTTAAATGAATAATTCCCAGCCCCCCACACCGAGAGAACATGTCAGAGGGGGCCTCCAGAGTAGCTTTAGGGTCTGGAATAAAAGTCTGATTTGACACTGTTGAGCCGGTTTCACCGTTCAGTGATATAGTAATTAAATTATTTCTAACAACACCTCTCTGGTTGCTAATGTTAGAAGTAAAACAATGATTCAACAATAGAGTAGGAATTGCAAAATAAATCGGAGTTTGCTCTGTAAGTGGATTTGAAAATACAACTAGTGATACTGGGGGAGGAGTAGCTATTGATCATAGTCAGATTTGGGAGCGAACAACCCCAAGAGACAACAGAAGGAAAACAGCGTCAGGTGGGCCTAATCAGTGTTCTAGTACCAGAAGCAAGAGTGAGAGACATGTTTGTAGCAAGGATACTGGCGCCATGCCTGTTTGGATGTAGACCATCATAAAAAAAACAGATCTGGCCTGTTTGTAAACGCAGCAAAGTTGTCCACAAACGGAATTCCCAATGAGCAGCAATAGCCTTTAAGCCAGATGTGTAACGTTAATTGGCGCACACGCATAAAAACAACATCCGTGTAGCGGGGTGATGGGAAAGGCCCAGATATAACGCACTGCTTACCAGTATCCAAAAGTGTATCTATCAATGATTTAAAATCGTCTCTCAGTTTCTCGGACTGTTGGAGCTTGATGTCGTTTGACCCAATGTGAACAATGACAGTAGATGCAGTGGAATGATTATTAATGATTAGCGGTAACTTGGAATTTATGTCACCTATCCTAGCTCCCGGATAACAAAATATTTCAGCATTCCGGATAGAAACATGATTAACGAATCGTGAGATGTTTTTGAAGTATTTCGATCTATTCCCATCACATAAAATGTTGCCATGATGAGCATTGTAGCCACATCGAGATGTGCCTTAATTAGCTCAAATTATTTATAGGGAATTTTAATAATTAATCATGAAATATGATTAATATATTTGCATATTATTACAGTTATATTATCGAAATTGAAAACAGATCGATCGTATGTATGAATGGTAAATCATAACGAATTATAATTCCTCATTTATATATCAATGGTCTCATTACAGATCGATTATATGAGACAACTTTAAGGGAATTAATTTAGTTATCAAACAATCGGTTTGTCCAGCAAACAGCCGTAAGATTAACTTACCAACTTCTCAACAAAGTTATCCCTTTTTATAAACTCCAAGAAATCTCAATGTTCCGGCCGTGAACATTAATTTTCTCGTGTTTATAAAATTTACGTTACTAAAATAGTAACAACTTGTAAAGCTTTGTAGCTATGAGATATTCATTTCATTGACTTGTAAATGAGCACTTCAGGATCAATCAAGAATATGGTTTTAATAATTGAAACTACGGATACAGAATTCTACATTTGAACACAGGATACATGTATGTACAGTTAAACAGTAAAACTAACGAGACAGACGAGTAACAAACAGGAGTGAGAGAGAGAGGTTGCGAGAGAGAAAGATTGGGAGGGAGAGAGAGAGAGAGAGAGAGTAAGAAGATGAGAGATCTTCTGGTTTGGCAAAATTCATCACAGACACAGAACCTTTTGAATTAGAACAAGACTCAACAGATCTTAAATAAGCATAGTAAAACGGATACTCGCACAGGTAAAGCTCTTTTGTGGCGGATGTGAAGAAGGCTTGCTTGTGTGTATCTCTGTCCTCGTGTCACGCGTTCGGGTTCGTCCAGCGCGCGAGCGCGGCGTATTTGAATGTCCTTGTAGGTGAAGCTTGCCAGTCTGGCTGTGTTCATTTTCTTCGCGAGAAGACATGAACAGAGGAGATTTCGAAAAAGATAAAATAAACTTGAAGAAAACAAAAAGAGAAACGATGGATCATCACACTAAGGCGATGTCCAGACGCACGAGGAGTCACATGATGAAGCTTCGAAGAGAGCGTTCAGGAAGAGAGTTTCAGGAAGAGTTTCAGAAGCATGAAGGGAAGTTCGGCGCGTCTCTTTAAGGACACTTAGGTTCACGCCCCTTCTGGCATGAAGGCACCAATCAGCTGGGAGAAAAGTGCCCGCAGAAGATTCCTCTTTGTCTTGTCAGGATCATTTATGATGGTATAACATTTTGTCATTCCTACCCGGAAAGCTTGTACAAACCGGACAATAGATTTTACAGTAATACACTGTAAAAAAAAAAACGTATTTTTTACGGAATAATGCTGGCAACTTTGGTTGCCAGACAATTCCGTAAAAAATACATTAAAACGAATCGGTTACCTAACGTAACCTCGGTTCTCTCTAGAAGAGGGAACGAGTATTGCGTAAGCTAGCTTACGCTACGGGAAAGATTCATCTTTGCTGAGATATTGAAGCCAAAAAATTATTTCATAATTTGTATCCATACACAACGCAGTTCCTCTGCGGCAGACCTAGAGCGGGCTAGCTAGCAGCTCATTGGTTCGCTCAGAGAGAACTGCTTAAGCCTATGGGAGAGCGGGGCTGAACCCGCTTCCAATGAGAGGCGCCCGCGCGCTCATTGCGTCATGGCCCGCCAGAATGGGCGTGGCCATGGTGTATATAACAGTCTCTACCTGGCTTATATGTTGATTTATTTCAGCGTGAAGCGAAACGCTAGTAGCGCAAGCACGGCCGGGAACGCAATACTCGTTCCCTCTTCTAGAGAGAACCGAGGTTACGTTAGGTAACCGATTCGTTCTCTTACGAGAGGTTCTCTCGTATTGCGTAAGCTAGCTTACGTTAAGGGAACACCTGGTCAACGCCGTGCGCGCTATGAAACCACACATGAAATCCCAGGGATCTACCGGGGGATTTTTAACGTGGAGTGAATGTACTATGAGGCCGGCAGAACGGGCACATGAAAAGTACACATAAGCATGTATGGGGCCAGCAGAGCGGGCACATGAAGTGTAAAAGCATTTAAGGAGAGCACAAGGGGCGAACCGGTTGTGAGGGACTCTCAGAAATGCAGCTTCTTAGAGAGCTGGTCGTTAGACAGCTAGAAATTTTGCCTGCAAGGCGGGGACTTCCAAGTTGTAAAAACTGACAAAAGTGGACGGGGAGGCCCATCCCGCGGCCACACAGATGTCATGAATGGAAATTCAACAGGACCATGCCCACGATGAGGCCATGCCTCTAGTGGAGTGCGCCCTGATGCCCAGAGGGCAGGGCAGGCATTTAGATGTGTAAGCAGAGGCGATCGCGTCCACTATCCATCTAGACAGTGTCTGTTTAGAGGCGGCCAGACCTTTGGTGCGCCCCCCAAACGACACGAAAAGCTGCTCAGCGCGTCTGAACGCGGCAGCGCGCGTCGTGTACAATCTCAGAGCCCGCACCGGGCAGAGGAGATTGGCGTCGCGCTCGCTATCGGATGCAGGCAGAGCCGATAGGGAGATAATCTGCGCCCTGAACGGGGTACCAATCGCTTTCGGGACATAGCCATGCCTAGGTTTGAGAATGACAACCGAGTCATTCGGCCCAAACTCAAGACACGCGGCGCTGGATGAGAGCGCGTGAAGATCCCCTACGCGTTTTACTGAGGACAGAGCCGTCAGGAAAACGGTTTTGAGCGAGAGGTATTTTAGGTCCACAGACTCGAGCGGTTCGAACGGGGGTGCTTTCATAGCTTCGAGGACTATAGAAAGATCCCAAATAGGAACCGACGGGGGCCGCGGAGGGTTCATCCTCTTAGCTCCCCTGAGGAAGCGGATGACTAACTCGTCTTTGCCCAGGGACTGAGCGCGTCGGGGTTCAGCGAACGCTGCGACGGCTGCCACGTAAACCTTGAGAGTGGAGGGGGACCTGCCCTTGTCCAACATCTCTTGAAGGAACATTAGCAAAGACGGCACCTCGCATGACCGTGGGTCCAGCTGTTTTTCAGTGCACCATTTTGAGAACACCGACCATTTAGACGCATAGAGCCTTCTCGTGGAAGGTGCACTAGCCTGTATGATAGTGTTTCTTACTCCCTCTGGCAAATCGACGAATAGTCGTTGATCACCCATGCATGTAGCGCCCAGCGCCGTGGATGGGGGTGCCAGATCGTGCCGCGAGCTTGAGAGAGGAGATCTGCTCTGACTGGGATGGGCCACGGGGCTGTCTGTGACAGCTGCGTGAGCTCCGGAACCCAATTCTGACTCTCTCAACGCGGGGCTATGAGGAGCACCGAGTGGCGTGCGTCCCTGATCCTCTGAATTACCTGTGGTAACAGAGCGATCGGAGGGAATGCATAGAGCGGGCGGCGAGGCCATTCCTGGGCTAGCGCGTCCTCGCTCCTCGAAAAATATATTGGGCAGTGAGCGTTCTCTTCTGACGCGAAGAGGTCTACTTCTGCTCTGCCGAATAGCCGCCACAGTGATTGGACCGTTTGTGCGTTCAGGGACCATTCTCCTGTGGAGATGAGGTTCCTGGACAGTATGTCTGGACCGTCGTTCAGATGGCCCGGCACGTGCGTCGCTCTGAGCAAGAGCAGGCGGCTCTGCGACCAAACTAGAATGCGGTGTGCCAGTAGACAGAGGTTTCTGGATCTGACACCGCCCTGACGGTTGAGATAGGAGACCACCGCCCTGTTGTCCGAGCGGATCAGGACGTGGTGTCCCCGAATGAGCGAGAGAAAGCGCGAGAGCGCGTTCTCGACCGCAAGCATTTCCAGACAGTTTATGTGTAAGGGGCTTTCCTGAGTCGACCAGTGGCCGAAGGCCGGTGAGCCCTCGCAGACTGCACCCCAACCCGTGTTGGATGCATCTGTCGAGATGACTTTTCGGCAGGAAAAGGTCCCCATCGTGACGCCCTGGCGAAACCATTCTGCTACTGTCCATGGCTGCAGCGCCGTGAGACATGTCTGCGTCGCCTTGATCAGCTGGCGGCCCGTGTTCCACGCGCGGTGGGGTACACGGCTGTTTAACCAGAGCTGAAGCGGGCGCATGTGCAGAAGGCCCAGCTGAAGTACAGCGGAGGCTGAGGCCATGTAACCCAGCATCCTCTGAAAAGCTTTTAGAGGAGTGCGGGCGTCCATCTGAAACGAGGCGGCTAGACGCTGAACACTGCGCGCGCGCTGTGTAGACAGGCGAGCCGTCATCGTGACCGAGTTCAAATCTATTCCTAGGAAGGAAATCGATTGACTGGGAAGAAGGGAGCTCTTTGACCAGTTGACAGAGAGACCCAGCGCTTCCAGATGGTTGAGAAGAACTGCGCGGTGCGACAGAAGCTCCGTCTGTGATTGGGCCAAAATCAGCCAGTCGTCCAGATAATTCAGAATGCGCAGCCCCTGGCTTCGCAGGGGGGCGAGCGCCGCGTCCATGCACTTCGTGAATGTACGGGGCGCCAGAGATAAGCCGAACGGGAGAACGGCATATTGATAAACAAGACCCTCGAAGGCGAAACGTAAGAATGGCCTGTGACGGGGATTTATCTGGATCTGAAAATAGGCATCTTTCAGGTCTAGAGAGATGAACCAGTCCCCCTGGTGCACCTGCGCGAGGAGTTTCCTGGTAGTGAGCATCTTGAACGGTCTCTTCATGAGCGCTTTGTTCAAAGACCTGAGATCTAAAATCGGTCTGAGGCCGCCGTCTTTCTTGGGAACCAGAAAATAACGGCCGTAAAACCCCGACTCGGTCATAGATGGCGGGACTCTCTCTATAGCGCCCTTTTGCAACAGCGTCGCAATTTCTGAGCGGAGCGTGCCGGCGGCCAGCGGGCTGACAGTAGATTCGAGCTGCGCGCGCGCACGAGGCGGGCGGCGGCGAAACTGCAGCAGATAGCCGTTCTTTATAATGCTTAACACCCACGGGGAAATGCCTGGAATGGCTTCCCACGCTTTGGAGCATGTGGCTAGTGGCCGAATGGCTATATTGCCCTGATTGCTGCACATAGCGGGCTGGACACAGTGTGTGGGCACGCTTTGAATGTGTGTGGCAACGGGATTTGCACTCAGAGAGGAGTCTATGGGCCGTGCAACAGAGCGAGCAGAGAGGGGACACGCGCACGAGCTCGTGGGCGTGTTTATGTTCTCTGATGTTTAGAGTGGGCTGTGCCCGTTTCATCTGATGGGGCTCTGATAGAGACACGGGATATGTTATGCTTGTGTGTATGGGTGAGCACATGATTGTGGGCACATTTTCTACACAACTGGCAAATTTTCTCTTTTTGAGATTTCTCTGGGTAGCCGCAAAAACAGCCTTTTGTCGCTCGCAAGCGGGCTGGGACACCGGCTTGTTTGTGGCGGTCAACACTACAGCAGTCGGCGAAATAACGGGGACTGGCAGAGGGCGAAGCTTTGACGGCGGTCCGGCCGCAGCGGGAGATTTTTCTACCCGTGAGGCTTTTATGCTCTTTTTGAGATATCTCTGGGTTGTTTCTCTGGGACGCGGTGAAAACGGCGTTTGTGCACATGCAAGCGGGAAAGAGACCGGCTTGTTGATGGCGGTGTACACTGCTGCAGTAGCCGTGTGAACGGGGACTGACAGAGGGCGAAACCTTGATGGCGGTTCAGCCATGGTGAGAAATAGCCGTCCTTTTCTCAGCTGAGGCTGGTCACGTGAGTGGCCTGCAGCGGGATATATATATAGCCTGAAATCGGCTGCACTTGTGACGCGCGTCGCGTGCAAGTGCGTGTTAGAAACGTGAGCGCTGCAAGCGGGCACGAGACTATTTTTAGCCTGCAGAGACTGGACTTGTGACGGCATATAAAATTATCTGCGAGAGCCGGAATCGAACGCGGGTCTCTGGCGCGAAAAGCTTTGTGATACACCACTCACAGGGGTAATGACACAAGCACAGTAGCGCGAGCAGATAAGAGGGCGTGATAGCAGTAACAGGTTCGGCCTCAGCGGAACTAACACACTATAACCCATTTGCCCAGCTTTATGCTCGGAAATGAGAACGTTTCTCATGAGCGCGGGAGAGCGCGGCCGCTTTCTGTCACGTAAGAGAGCTGGGCGCGAGCTCAGAGCTGCATAAAGATTATCTGCGAGAGCCGGAATCGAACACGGATCTCTGGCGCGAAAAGCTTTGTGTTCCACCACTGAGCCAGGGGTAAAGACACAAACATATCAGCGCGAGCAGATAAGAGGGCGTGATAGCAGAAACAGGTTCGGCCTCAGCGGAACTGATACACTATAGACGCTTTATATAGCGTTATATGCAGGCGGGAGAGCGCGGCCGCTTTCTGTAACGTAAGAAAGCTAGCCGAGAGCTCAGAGCTGCATAACAAATTATCTGCGAGAACCGGAATCGAACACGGGTCTCTGGCGCGAAAGGCTTTGTGCTCCACCACTGATCTAGGGGGAAGACACAGGCTCAATAGCGCGAGCAGATAAGAGGGTGTGATAGCAGTGACTAGTTCGGCCTCGACGGAACTTAACGCACTATAAACCCACTTGCCGGTGACGGCCGGGCTAGCTCTCTTGTAAAGTAAAGAAAGCTAGCCGCGGTTGGCACAGCTGTAAGCGGCTCGTCCCCCATTCAACGCTCGTAGGCGGTGAGAGGGGGAGGCGGCGTAACGCTTCGAGTCGAGCCCGCAGGGTCAACAACAGAAGCCCAATCGCAGAGGAAACATCCGCAAGTTATTTGAGTTAAAATAACATACAATCAACCTAAATATAGCTTTTCTTTTAATACATAAAATGTTGGCAGTCTAAAATGGTACGGATTGCATCATAGTAGGGAGGTTAAGTGACTTTTGACTTCAAGTCATGATGCAAAGGTCCCCTTTGGTATGGAAGTACCTTAGGGCCATAGAAATAAATTTATCCTAAGACACAAGTGAGATCACATTTTGTATCTTATATACGCACATTTTTTTTTTTTAAATGGCCGCCGATCATACTTGAGAGGCCCATGTCTTTGCTTCTGTTATAGCTATAATGACAAATTTGGTCTCAACATGTACATTTTTGTGGTCAAGGAGTCCAATAAAATAGGTTCCAAGACTAAAAATCAATAATGTTGTACTTACCATGACAATTGGAGGTGAAGTATGCAATTTTTTTATTAAAAAACGCATGCCAAACACACAGTCCATTCACAACTTAATAATTTCTTCGTTTGGGTCTGCTTCGCATGCGCCCTTTACATGGGCATGGGCATCCGGTCATTTACGTCTCAAGGTAACTCAGAACTGTGTCACAGCTCTGGAGCCCTGGAAGGCGGTCGACTGGTATGAGACAGGTGTAAACCTGGGAGTAATCTCGAAACTGAAAGTGGTTTCGACAGACGCCTCCAATTCGGGCTGGGGCGGCCTCTACGAGGGCAGACCGACTTTTGGCCTGTGGTGAAGCCAAGAAAAGAGCTTGCACATAAACTGTCTAGAGATGAAGGGGGTCGAGAACGCCTTGCGGTTCTTCCTTCCTCTTCTAAAGGGCCACCATGTCCTTGTCCCCACAGACAACATGTCGGTGGTTTCCTACATAAATCGCCAGGGCGGTCTGAGATCACGGAACCTTCATGCACTGGCAGAACGCCTCCTTGTGTGGGTTCAGTGCAACCTACTCTCGCTGAGAGCGGCGCATGTGCCAGGCCATCTGAATGTGGGTCCAGACAGGCTGTCCAGGGACAACGTTCCCCCAGGGGAATGGTCTCTCCAGCCTCAGACAGTTCAGCTGTTGTGGGACACCGTTGGCACAGCGGAAGTCGACCTCTTTGCGTCTCAAGACAACGCTCAGTGTCCAATATGCTTCACAAAGAACAAGGACGCGCTTGCCCATCCCTCTCTATGCTTTCCCTCCGATCACGCTGTTACCACAGGTAATCAAGCGTATCAGGGAGAACGGTTCCTCTGTGCTTCTAGTAGCTGTGTTCTGGCCGAACCAAGTTTGGTTTTCGGAGCTGATCCAGCTTCAGAGCTTGGCTCCGTGGCCTGTCCCGTTGAGGAGAGATCTCCTCTCACAGGCCGGGGGTACGATTTGGCACCCACGACCCGAGCTTTGGGCTCTGCATGTGTGGGCCATCAACGGGTACCTATCAGTCTCCCCGACGGAGTGTTAAACGCGATTATGCAAGCTAGAGCGCCCTCTACTAGACGGCTTTATGCTTCCAAGTGGTCAGTGTTCTCAGGTTTGTGCTCAGCTCGCAACCTGGATCCACAAGATTGTGGGGTGTCGGAGGTTCTCTCCTTCCTACAGGAGCTCTTGGACAAGGGTAGATCCCCATCCACACTCAAGGTATATGTGGTGGCTATTGCTGCGTTTGTCAAACATTCGCATGGCCAGTCACTGGGTAGGAACAACCTTGTAGTCCGCTTCCTCAGTGGAGCTAGAAGGATGAACCCTCCTCGTCCCCCCTCGGTTCCCATATGGGACCTTTCCTTGGTCCTGGAGGCCACGAAGGGTGCCCCTTTCGGACCTCTACAGTCTGTGGACCTTAAGTATCTCTCATTGAAAACCGCCTTTCTGGTGGCTATCGCCTCAGTCAAGCGGGTGGGTGACTTACCCACACTTTCTGTTAGCGCGTCGTGCCTTGAGTTTGGGCCTAATGACTCCAAGGTCATCCTCAAACCAAGACATGGTTATGTCCCCAAAGTACTTGCCACTCCTTTCAGAGCGCAAGTCATCTCCTTGTCAGCCCTCTTCGGATCTGACAGCGAGTCTGACGTGAATCTCCTTTGCCCGGTTAGGGCCCTGGGAATTTACATGGAACGTTCGGCTGCTTTCAGACGGTCAGGACAGCTCTTTGTTTCGTTTGGTGGCCGATCTAAAGGTCTAGCTGCCTCGAAACATAGCCTTTCCAGGTGGATAGTGGACGCTATCTCACTGGCTTATGCATCTAAGAGCCTTCGTTGCCCTCTGGGCGTCAGAGCTCATTCCACTCGAGGCATGCCTCCTCGTGGGCCTGGTCCAGTGGGATTTCCCTTCACAATATCTGTATTTTGCTACTTTGCTACATGTAAAGCGCTTTGTGATTTTATCTGTGAAAGGTGCTATATAAATAAAGCTTACTTACTTACTTACTTGTATGGTGACAGGCTGGGCCTCTCCATCTATTTATAAGGTTATATTACCTGGAAGTTCCCGCGCTCCAATCTAGACTGTTGTCAGTTTAGTTTATCCGCTTAGTTCTGCCGGACTCGCTTCTGCGGACTGCAAAGTTTTCAGTTCAGGCAGACTATTGCCTCCCCTGACTGTTAAACAGTGTTAAGCACTCTCTATGCATTTAAAGTAACCACGTTTGCCTTATATCATTCTTATTAAGCCCATTCCCAATGTCAGCTTTTTATATCCCCATATTATATGAGCTCAAGCTCGCCCTTGGGTCAGTGTTGTGGTAGATTTGGCACGCACAGTGTTTTAAATTGGGTTCCCGTAGCGTAAGCTAGCTTACGCAACACGAGAGTACTCTCGTAAGAGAACGTCTTGGTTACTAACGTAACCTCGGTTCTCTCTAGAAAAGGGAACGAGTGTTGCGTAACTCTGTCGTGCTTGTGCTACCATCTGGTTTCGCTTCAGTCGATGAAAACCAAGGAGCATCCTATCCTATCGAACTCCGGCTTATATAGGCATAAGCCACACCCATTCGCGCGGGACTTGACGAATGAGGGCGCCGGCGCCCTCATTGGTGCTTACGTCACGAGCAGTCCCTCGATAGGTTGCAGCAGTTGCCGCAGAGCAGCCAATAGGCGCGTGAGCTGCCTCGCCTAGGTCTGCTAGCTGCAGCAAGTGCGTTTTAAATTAATACAAGTTATAAGGATAATTTTTGGCTTCAGTATTCTCGAGAAAAGAGGTTTTCCCTCTAAGGGTTTTTTCCATAGTCAACTAGCTATCTAGTTATTAGTTATCTAACATTAAAAACATTTTTCTATTTAATGAGAAAGTCATACGAACCTCAAAGTGTTAACCTGTCACCTCTGACCTTCAACAGCTGTCACAGCTCCTGGTGCAGATGGGATGTGTTGTTGCAGGAACTGATTTGCTATAGGCTACTCCTGACTGGTTGAAATCTCATGCTACTTAGGACAAATGTAATGTACAGAAGTAGCTGCACTGTTTAAATAAAAAATTAAAGTTTTAGAACGAAAAGATAAGTAAAGTCTGATGACGCAATTTTTATGTAAAATGTGCATATTTACCCCCAATTGTCATAGTATGGGGAAAATTATTATTTTTTTAAACTTGAAACCAATTTTATTGGATTCCTTGACCCCAAAAATGTACACTTTGATACCAAATTTGTCATTATAGCGATAACAGAAGCAAAGATATGGGCTCTAGAGTATTTTCGGCGCATTGACGGCCATTTAAAAAAAAAAAAAAAACATGTTTATTTCTGATACAAAGTGTGATCTCACTTGTGTCTTAAGATAAATTTATTTGTATGACCCTAAGGTACTTCCATACCAAAGGCGACCTTTGCATCATGACTTGAAGTCAAAGGCCTATTTTTTGGGCTTAACCTCTCTACTATCACTAGCAAACCCATTGGAGTTGCTTTTAAAGCAACTTGAATTCTTAGCATGTCCTCCACTGAAGCACATGCTCGACACTTTACGGAGCCCCTAAAGGGACGTGGTGGTGGAAAAAATTTTAGGATGGGAGAAATTTTTTTTTCAAATCTTTTGCGTTCCCTCGCAAAACTTTTGCGTTCCCCTGAGAAACTTTGCGTTCCCTCGCAACACTTTTGCGTTCCCTTGCAAAGATATTTGCGTTCCCACGCAAAATTTTTGCGTTCCCTCGCAAAGTTATTTGCGTTCCCACGCAAAAGTTTTGCGTTCCCTCGCAAAGATATTTGCGTTCCCACGCAAAACCTGTTGGCAGCTCGGACAGACACTTCCTGTTTAATGTCCCGCTGGCAGTGTTTCATAGTGTTTGAACTTGGACTCAAATTTAAAGAAATGCGGGTCAGTGCTTAACTCAAGGAGTTCAGTGAAGTTGGCAATACACATAGGCTATTCGAACTTCCCGGATCAATATTCTTGAGCTAAACGTTGTTAAAACACAAACGACACATATTTACAATCACAGTAGACAACGAGCTACAACCCAATTCTCCTCAAAACGACCTTTATAATATAGGCTAAATGGATCTCTATGAGCAGGCGGCGGCTGTCTCCGAAGGGACCATCTGCAAACAGCAATATAACCCAAAAAACGACTACAGCATCAACTCATAGTCAAAAATATAAAAATAGTCATTAACTTCAATGTTACAAACCACCCAATTCAGTTTACACATCAATGGTAAACCCACTGGTCATACTGCACTGCTTTTGCACATTTTATATTATAAAAAAATATATTTAATAACTTCACTGTAACACACCAAATTTAGTTCACACATCACTGCTCTAATGTTGGTTATACAACACTTAGTTTGGGAAGTAATTGCACATAAAAAATAAGTAGGCCTACTCTTTACACAAATTATATTGGTACTGTACGCAGCTAACATAGTTACAACCATAGCTTTTGCATTATTTGCTTACTGAATTGGATGGCATTACACTGTATAACGAAGTTACTGAATATTTTTTTCTAAAAATGGTATTATTGGTACTGAATTTGTGTGAAGCTACACAGTGAAGCTATTGAAGTATGTTAAATAATATAAAAAATGTACAGAAGGGTTTTGGGATTTGCACTTTGCAGACGGTCCCTTCTTCGGACGTACTTGTCTCTCAATCGGCCGGTTAAAGACAAATTTATATTAAAGCTCGTTTTGTGGAGAATTGGGTTGTAGCTCGTTGTCTAGGTTAGGCTACTGTGATTGTAAATAGGTGTACTGTGTGTTTTAACAACGTTTAGCTCAAGAATATTGATCCGGGAAATTCAAATAGCCGATGTGTATAGGCTATATTGCCAACTTCACTGAACTCCTTGAGTTAAGCACTGACCGCATTTCTTTATATTTGAGTCCAAGTTCAAGCACTATGAAACGCTTCATTAACGTACGGAGCTCTGAAACACTGCCAGCGGGACATTAAACAGGAAGTGTCTGTCCGAGCTCCCAACAGGTTTTGCGTGGGAACGCAAATATCTTTGCGAGGGAACGCAAAACTTTTGCGTGGGAACGCAAATAACTTTGCGAGGGAACGCAAACATTTTGCGTGGGAACGCAAATATCTTTGCGAGGGAACGCAAAAGTTTTGCGAGGGAACGCAAAGTTGCTCGGGGGAACGCAAAGGTTTTGCGAGGGAACGCAAAAGATTTGAAAAAAAAAAAATATTCTCCCATCCTAATTTTTTTCCACCACCAAGTCCCTTTAGGGGCTCCGTAACACTTTACCACAATGGTAACTCACCCATAAACACCTACATATAAGAAGTAATTTAAAATACCAACATAATAGAATATTAAACATTAACAAGTCTCCCTATTTTCTCATCTTGCTTACATTTTATTTTTTATCAAAGAACACTGGTACAAAGCAATTACGACAGACCAGGAGGGTATTCTTAAGTATTTATTGAGATACAACATTTACTTCACAAAACATTTTCAGGCAAAATAAGTGGGCTTTATAGTAAAAAATAAATAAAATAACATTAAAATAAAATTATCAGACTTTTTCACCAAATAAGTGAAAACTGCACAAACAAGGCTTCAAATTTCCATTTTAAAATGGTAAAAATGTGTAAATATAAAATAATATTATAATAATAAAATAACTGAAACAAAGAGTGGACCATTTTTAAGTCAAATGTTTCCTCTAGATTCAACAGCACTTTATGAATGAACTTTGAGAAGTTAGTGTACTCTAAATAAGGGCACAAATAAGTGCAAAAAACAGCAGCAGTGCACTGACCAAGACTTGGTAGACATCACCACCTCATCTTCAATCAAAACATCCAGTGAGTTTAAAGACAACGTTCCTCCTCACCAGCAATGATGGTGACTGCTGCACCTGGTCAAACTCCTTACATTTCTCCTTACAAACTCCTTTTTCTAAATGCATTGAAAGAAAAAAAAAGAAAGTGTTAGTGTATGTCACCACATATCATAAAAAACGACCCTTGTGAGGATAGACATTTAAATTTTCATAAATTAAAATAAAGACATGAAGGATCAGAGTAGTGTTTATTCAGTATAGGGTTTGTGCCCATTTAAAACCCTGTAGTGCTTTTTTTTACAACACATCTTCCAGAGATGTTTGTCAGAAGGATTTTATTGGGAAAAAATGTCAGGGGTTTATCGGTTGAATGTTCTAGAGCTTAAAAAAAATGGCATTAATAAAATGTAATTTGGCATCAGTCGGTTCTTTATTACAAAGTAGAAAGTAAAGTGGTACTTAAAAGGGATAGTTCACCCCAAAATAAAAATTCTGTCGTCATTATTTACTCACTACCACATCATACCAAACACAAGAATCTTGTTCAGCTTTGGAACAATTTTTTTATTTTATATATATATATATATATATATATATATATATATATATATATATATATATATATATATATATATATATATATATATATATGTCATGGACCATCCATCAAAAGTCTATAGACAATCAATATTTAGCTTCAAGAAGTACATAAAGATATAGCTAATCCATATGAATAAAGCAGTTTTATCCCTGCCATCCAAAGGATAAAATATGACAAAAAGTATGAAATATATTATTTATTTATTTATTTATTTTTCTTAAGATGAACAAAATTATGGTTTTGGAACATGAGGGTGAGTAAATCATGACAATTTTCATTTTATTTTTAGGTGCACTATCCAAGTAATGCATTTATTCTAATGACATAATGATTTATGCTAAAAGGATAAAGTATTCCTAAGTAAATATAATGTAGTCCTGACATGTGTCCTACCTTGTGTGTCTTGAAATCATCAGCTGACTCTTCCTTTGAGATAGTAGACATGTCAGGATCGTAGTTCTAATGACATCAATGCCATTTTTGTACTTGAAGGCAAAACACAAAATTATGGTAATGTAACTCAATTAAGCAACATTTATTGAGTTCTCTTACGAGAGGTTCTCTCGTATTGCGTAAGTTTAGCTTACGCTACGGGGGAAAGATTCATCTTCTCGAGATATTGAAGCCAAAAAATTATCCTTAATTTTGTATTCATTGTCAACGCAGTGCAGCAGCTAGCAGACCTAGAGCAGGCCATCTCGCGTGCTTATTGGCTGCCCTGCATGCATCTGCTGCAGCCTACCAGTGAGCCTCGCGTGACGTCACGCCCAATTGGAGGCGCTCGCGCCTTCATAGCGTCATAGCCCGCTAGGATGGGCGTGGCTTAGCGTATATAAGAAGGGGCTCGTAGGCTGAATCCCTGATTTTTCGACTCTTCAGCGAGCTCTCCGCATCGCTGAATCAGAGAGAAGCCACCGCCGCCGTCGAACAGCGAACAGCCAGCTCAGGACAGCGCTGAGGAAGCCGGCCGTCTTCGCCACCTTCAGCCGCCGTGCAAGCTACGCTATCCGGCGACGTATCCTTTTTACATTGCTTCCACAGGAATTTCTAAAAGAGCGCGAGCGTCTTTCTAAAGATGCCTCGCACTTCCTGTGGCTCGTGCAGAGCCCCGCTCAGCGTTGGAGACCGCCACGTGATCTGCGCTCTCTGCCTGGGCCTGGAACATGCAGAGCTCGCCCTCGCGTCCGGCGGCTGCGAGCTCTGCGAAGCGCTTCCGCTGTCGACCCTACGGGCTCGACTCGAGGCTTTCAATCCGGATGCAGCCGCTCCGCCCCCCGGGGCACCGCGCAGGAAGAAGCGCCGTTCCCTGAGGCAGCCGGAGCCCGTGGCCACAGCGACGCGCTCGCCGGAGGATCTCCCTCGAGCCTCGCTTTCGCCCTCCCCGCCTCCCCTCCCCGACGCGCAGCTGCCGCTCACGAGCCTCACTGCCGTCGCATCGGAGGGGGAGGCAGAGGAACACGCCACGAGAGATTGCTGCTCTATCCTGGCATCAGACAGCGAGGAATGGTCGCTTCATTCCGGCTCCTCGTCGATCCAGGAATCCAGCCGTTCCCGCGCTGGAGCTGACGCGGAACTTATGCGCCTGCTGACGCAGGCCGTCGACCGCCTCGGGCTCGAGTGGTCGCTACCGAAGGAACCCGCGCCGAACAGGCTCGACGGCTGTTTCCTTCAGAGTCGCCGCCGTGCAGCTTCAGCGAGCAGGCCCGCTCCATTCCTGCCGGAACTTCACGCGGAGCTGACGAAGTCCTGGAATGCACCATTCTCCTCGAGACTTCAGTCCCAGGCCTCCGCGTCGCTCTCCCAGGTGGACGGCGCCGCCGAGAAGGGATACACGGCTATTCCCCCCGTGGAAGAGACGGTCGCAGCGCACCTTTGCCCGCCCTCCGCGAGATGGCGGTCTCGGTCAGCCCTCCCGTCTAAAGCCTGCAGAGCCACGTCCGCCTTGGTCGGCCGCGCATATGCCGCCTCCGGCCAGGCCGCGTCTGCTCTCCACTCCATGGCTGTGTTGCAGATCTTGCAGGCCGACCTCCTCCGTGAATGGGACGAGAAGGGCCGGGATCCGGCTGCGGTTACAGATCTGAGAAGTGCGACGGATCTCTCTCTCCGTGCCACCAAGACCGCAGCTCAGGCTATCGGACGAGCCATGGCCGCGTTAACCGTGACAGAGAGGCATCTCTGGTTGACGCTCGCGGATATGAGGGAAGCTGAGCGGGCCACCTTTCTGAACGCGCCGCTCTCCCCCACTGGTCTCTTCGGCCCAGCGGTTAACGGGATCGTTGACCGTTTCTCGGAGGTACAAAAGACCACGCAGGCCATGAATCTCTTCCTGCCGCGACGCTCGAGCTCCGCTACAGGCCGCTCTCGCGAGAAACAAAGCCAGCCTCCTGTACGAGCTAACACCCAGCGTCCAGCACAACCGCAGCCTTCGCAGCGACGTCAGGGCGGCCGCCCTAGGTCGCGCTCGGACAGCCGTCACAGACCGCCGCCCCCCAGGGGGCCTCGGCAGAAGATTACGTTGAAGTCTGAGCATGCGAAATCCTCCTAACAAAGAGAGAAAAAAGACGCGCGTGTCCCGCCACGGCCGGACCGCCGTCAAAGCTCATTTCCCTGTCAGTCCCCTTCAGTCAGGCTACTGCAGTGGTTCATTTAGCAGCCAACGAGCCGGTTTGTTCACCCTCTCGCCTGCACACAAACGCCGTTTTTACGGCGACCCAGAGAAATCTCAAAAAGAGCATTATGTCTGGTCCGGCTCCCGCCGTCAGTGTTTTAAGTGTAGTGAAAGTGCCCACGCCCCAGTGTTCACCCCTACACACAAGCACATCAAATATCGTGTCACCCACAGAGCACACTCTCATAAAGCGCAGAAAAGCCGCTCGAGTGTTGAATGTAAGAAATGTGTCCACAGTGTTGTGCCCACTATCTGCCCGCTCTGTTGCACGGTCAAAACAGCAGGTTATGATTGTAAGTCCCGTGCCCGCCAGAGAGCGTTCACGCTTGCTATCACAAACCCCCCCCCGGGCGCCGCCCGCAAGTTTAAGTGTTATCATGAAACACAGGGCGATTATAAAACGCTCCCCATCTATTTTGATCGGGGCGTCACATGCATGTGTAAGTCTCGTGCCCGCGCAAACGCGCTCACGCTTACAGAACGCTTTTCTGCCCAAAGCGCCGCTCGCGCTTCAGAAAGTGAGGAAAAAGGGTTCCCCATCCCTTATGATTGGGACATCTCACACAAAGCAGCCGGTTTCGGCTTTCAGCGAGCAGCCGTTGCCCAGAACAGAGAGCGCGCGCGCCGCGCTCTCAGCTCCGGTTCAGTTTCACATGCCCGCGAATGGCGGCGATCTGAACCCGGAGGCCATTCGCCCCCTAGCGGCTCACATAGCTGCGTGGGAATCTATCCCGGGGGTTTCAGAATGGGTGCTGAGCACAGTAAAGCAGGGCTATACACTTCAATTCATTCGCCGTCCCCCGCGCTTTCAAGCCCGGACCGCGACGATAGTGAATGCGGAAGTAGCACACCTACTTCACGCAGAAATAGCAAAGCTGCTGTGCAAAGGGGCTATAGAAAAGGTGCCGCCTTCTCTGAGCGAGTCAGGCTTTTACAGCCGTTATTTTCTCGTGCCCAAGAAGGACGGAGCCTTCAGACCGATCCTAGATCTGAGACATTTGAACAAGGTGCTTGCGAAAAGACCGTTCAAAATGCTGACGACCAGGAAAATCCTCACGCACGTTCGCCCGAGGGACTGGTTTATTTCTCTAGATCTGAAGGATGCCTATTTCCAGATACAGATAATACCCCGTCACAGGCGATTTTTGAGATTCGCCTTCGACGGTCAGGCATATCAATACACCGTCCTGCCGTTCGGCCTGTCTCTGGCACCCCGTACATTTACGAAGTGCATGGACGCAGCGCTCGCCCCCCTGAGAAGTCAGGGGCTGCGGATAATGAACTATCTGGACGATTGGCTGATTTTGGCACAGTCAGAGGCGGAGCTGCTGTCTCACAGAACAGTGCTTCTCAGTCACCTGGAAAGTTTGGGTCTCACGGTCAACTGGACCAAGAGCTCATTACTACCCAGCCAGTCAATCTCCTTTTTAGGAATAGAACTGGACTCGGTGACCATGTCGGCCCGTCTATCGGCGCAGCGCGCGCTCCGGGTTCGCCACTTAGCCGCGGGTTTCCAGAAGGGCAGCGTTCTCCCTTTGAAAACTTTTCAGAGGATGTTGGGCTGTATGGCTTCAGCTGCAGCGGTGCTTCAGCTGGGCCTACTGCGCATGCGCCCGCTCCAGCGCTGGCTGAATGCTCGCGTGCCCCGCCGAGCTTGGGTTTCTGGCGGTCAGAAAATCAGAGTGACTCAGACCTGCATAGCGGCTCTGCAGCCCTGGTTAGTGACCGACTGGTACCAGATGGGAGTGACGATGGGAACCGTCTCTTACCGGAAAGTCGTTTCGACAGACGCGTCCAACTGGGGTTGGGGCGCGCTGTTCGAGGGCAGACCGGTCTTCGGCCAGTGGTCAGACCAAGAGAGGGGGTTTCACATAAACTGTCTGGAGATGATAGCGGTCGAGAATGCGCTGAAGTGCTTTCTCCCGTTCATACAGGACCAACATGTTCTCGTCCGCTCGGACAACATGTCTGTGGTATCCTATGTAAACCGTCAGGGCGGTGGTCAGATCCAGAAATCTCTGCAATCTGGCGGAGCGCCTCCTTATTTGGTCCCAGTTGCACCTGCGCTCGCTGAGGGCAGCGCATGTGCCGGGCCATTTGAACGACGGTCCAGACAAACTGTCCAGGGGCAACGTTCCCCCAGGGGAATGGTCCCTGCACCCCCAAACGGTCCAGAAACTGTGGCGCCTGTTCGGCAGGGCGGAAGTCGACCTATTTGCGTCAAAAGACAACGCTCAATGCCCGACGTTCTTCTCGAAGGACGAGGACGCGCTGGCCCAAGTCTGGCCCAGCCTCCGGCTATATGCTTTCCCTCCGGTCTCTCTGTTACCACAGGTAATCAAGAGAATCAGGGAAACGCGCCACTCGGTGCTCCTCATAGCCCCGCGTTGGGAGAATCAGATTTGGTTCCCGGAGCTGGCACGGCTGTCACACACAGCTCCGTGGCCGATTCCGGTGCGGGCAGATCTCCTCTCTCAGGCTCGCGGCACGATCTGGCATCCCCATCCAGAGCGTTGGTCTCTGCACGCATGGGTGATCAACGGGTACTCGTTGCCCTGCCAGAAGGAGTAATGAACACGATCACGCAGTCTAGAGCCCCTTCCACGAGAAGGCTCTACACGTCTAAATGGTCGGTGTTCTCGGAATGGTGCACTGACAGAGGTCTGGACCCGCGGACATGCGGGGTGGCGCAACTGCTCTCCTTCCTACAAGAGCTGTTGGAAAAGGGGAGGTCCCCATCCACGCTCAAAGTATATGTGGCGGCCGTGGCAGCGTTCGCAGAGTCGACGCACGGCCAGTCATTGGGAAGACATGAGCTGGTCATCCGCTTCCTTAGGGGAGCTAGGAGGTTGAACCCGCCGCGCCCCCCGTCGGTTCCCATGTGGGATCTATCTCTGGTCCTAGAGGCCCTGAAAGCCTTCCCTTTTGAACCACTGGATTCCGTGGAGTTGAAATATCTATCACTGAAAACCGTCTTTCTGACCGCACTGTCGTCAGTAAAGCGGGTGGGGGACCTACATGCGCTGTCTGTCAGCGCGTCGTGTCTTGAGTTCGGGCCAAATGACTCGAAAGTCATCCTCAGACCTAGACATGGCTATGTTCCGAAAGTGATGGGCACTCCGTTCAGAGCGCAAGTTATCTCGCTGTCAGCGCTCCCAGCATCTGACAGCGAAAGTGATGGGAGCCGCCTCTGCCCTGTCAGAGCGCTGAGGTCTTACATTACGCGCTCCGCCTCATTCAGGCGTTCGGATCAGCTGTTTGTTTCGTTCGGTGGGCGCGCCAAAGGTCTCGCCTCCTCGAAACAGAGTCTGTCCAGATGGATAGTGGACGCTATAGCAGCCGCTTATGCGTCAAAAGGTCTGCAATGCCCGCTGGGCATCAGGGCTCATTCCACGAGAGGCGTGGCCTCTTCGTGGGCATGGTCCAGTGGAATTTCTATCCATGACATATGTGTGGCGGCGGGCTGGAGCTCCCCGTCTACCTTTATCAGGTTTTATAACCTGGAAGTTCCTGCCTTGCAGGCTAAACTGTTGTCGGTTTAATAGAGAGGTGTATTCTGCCCAGGCTTCCTGCTCAGATCACTCTTACACGACCCAAGCTCTCCTGGTTGAGCTGCACTAAGTAGGGTATGTGCCATGTGCTTATACAGACCGGCGCGCTGCTCTGTATTCCCTATGTGTGCTTATGTACAAGTGATGGCCCGCTTGGCTGGCCACCTTATTCTCCACCTTATATGGGTTCCCTGAAAGTTCGGGGCTTCATGGTGGATGCTGGGCGCGCACGGCGTTGACAAAGTGTTCCCGTAGCGTAAGCTAAACTTACGCAATACGAGAGAACCTCTCGTAAGAGAACGATACTCGGTTACTGACGTAACCTCGGTTCTCTCTAGAGAGGGAACGAGTATTGCGTAACCGGCCGTGCTCGCGCCACGAGCGACTTCGCTTCAGTGGTCGAAAAACCAGGGATTCAGCCTACGAGCCCCTTCTTATATACGCTAAGCCACGCCCATCCTAGCGGGCTATGACGCTATGAAGGCGCGAGCGCCTCCAATTGGGCGTGACGTCACGCGAGGCTCACTGGTAGGCTGCAGCAGATGCATGCAGGGCAGCCAATAAGCACGCGAGATGGCCTGCTCTAGGTCTGCTAGCTGCTGCACTGCGTTGACAATGAATACAAAATTAAGGATAATTTTTTGGCTTCAATATCTCGAGAAGATGAATCTTTCCCGTAGCGTAAGCTAAACTTACGCAATACTCGTTCCCTCTCTAGAGAGAACCGAGGTTACGTCAGTAACCGAGTATCGTTTGCTTGTTTGCAAGATTGGTTCTGATTAACATCGGTATTCATTCTGCACGTTTTACTCTGCTCGATTGTATATTCTTTCAGCGGATGTTCATCATCTCTGACGATGATGGTGAGAGATGCAGGTCAAACTACACAACGACAAAAAATATTGGCAGTTATGGAATATTGTTTTCTACAGTGTGAATGACACCAAACACCACGATAAGAGGTGAAGATAATTCTACACAAAAACACACTGGAATGTGATAAACGGAGGCCGAAACCTATGCAGACATATGGACCGTGTAATGTTTTTTAATTAAAAAAACAAGTAAAAAATAAAAATATATAATAAATAATAATAAACAATATTTTTAAACAAATAAAGTCATATATATGGTGTGTACATATATAATTAAAAAGTAATTCAAATATATATTTGAATTATTAAAAATGTAATATATTTTGATATAAAAAATAACAAAATATTTCTATATACTAAAAAAACAAGTTCTATATACAAATAAATTAAGTAAAAAAAATATAATAATGAAAATAACGAACAATACCTTAAACAAATAATATATATATAATTATTAAAAGTACAAATATAAATTATTTAAGGAAAGAATGTTAAAATACTTAATGAAAAGAATAACCATAAGCAATATTTTAAACTAATTATATATATATATATCTATATATAAAAATATAATAATAATGAAAATAAAAATAAACTATATTTTTTATATTTAAATATATAATAATGAAATTAATAACAAATTCATCTCTATATATATATTGTTAATATTGAAAATAATACTAATAAAAACACATTTTTAAACAAATTCATATATCATAAATGCAGCACTTGAAAACCAAGCAAGATATTGAACTGAAGAAACCTGAAGCAGAGTTTTCAGGAGTGAATTCTATTTATTTATTGCAGTTAAATCCCCCAAAAACATTTACATAAATACATTTATACATAAAAACAAAACAAGCGAAAGCGAACAGTGACGCTGCAGTGGAGTAGTGTGTGATGAAGCAGAGGGGAAGTGCATGTTCGTCTCCAGAGGAAACCAGAGACTCCGTTGCTATGGTGAAGGAGGGGGCGTGGCCTAGGCCGAAGTGTCAAAGAGCTTGTCAATCATTTCTTCCACCTGCTCCGGCGCGTGGCGGTGATATTTCTCTGGATTTTTGGTGAATGAAATGTTTGCACATCTGTAAAAACAAAGATTAGCATATGAACAAACACGTGCCGAATACATGTGTATATGACACATGAGGTATGAGCTGATGCATCACACACACAAACTCACACACCGCTGAAGGAAGGCTTTATAAGCGTCTGAAACCACTCTCTTCTGAGCCTGTCTGATGGCGTCACGCTGTTCTTTATCAGGAACCGCCCAGCCCTTCTGGATCTTACACAGTTCCTCCAGACCCTCGTTAAAACCCTGCAAACACACAACAAAAAACCTTCGTCCCTGTACACACTGACATAACAAATAATCATAGCTTTATTGAACCTTATAAAAGACTGCATATGTGTTTTTTGTTGAGTATCATATTTGATGCATCAGGCTTTATTGCTCATATAGTCTGAACATGGAGGAAAAAACACCTCAGTTTTAATCAGAGACTTAAACTGAGCAAAAATATGCAATTTGGTGCAGATGCTGATACTTATATTGTCAAAACATAAGATGAAGCTCGTGAAGCTCGAGCTGATGGTTGTTTGTACAGTAATACTAAAAGACTTTTACTTGCTAAAACAGTCTAAACTATTCCTAGTGTAGGCGATTGAGTGCGATAGGTTTATTAGCAAAGGTTTGATCATTCAGAGGCCTTAGAAATGAATGCATCAAATATGACACCGTAGGACTAAAGAAGATGCATGAATCTCTCTCACCTTGAACTTGTCCTTGATGATCTGTCGCTCCTTGTCTTTCAGCTGCAAAAACATCAGTGAAGGTTAAACTGAGATCATTTAATGTTGAACCAATTAACATCTGAAAAGCACACTGTGCTCTGATTGGTCGGCTGGATCAGTGTGCTCTGATTGGTCGAGCGCTTCGAGTGTGTTTGGGAAATGTCCCGCCCCTTACCATAACCACCAGTTTAACACACTACTGAGTAACTCAACCAGGCCCCGCCCCTTTATTCTGCGTATGAATTATTATAATGAGGAATATTGTGGCGTGTTCCTGGAAGAAACTCAAGACTACAATGGAGGCGTTTCAGGAGTTCAGAAACACTGACACTGATATAGAGAAGAACTGGAACTTTACAGAGCTTTTTCATGCTCAAACAGCAACATTACACACTAAAGTGTAAAGTGTGAGTGTGTGTGAGAGCTTCTCACTTTGGCTCCAGGCTGGAACGCTGGGAAGTTTCGCTCGGTCAGATGCTCTGTGACCTTCAGCCAGCTGTAGGTGAGGGAAGGTCAGAAGGTCATTGGCTGAATGGTGACAGGACAGTGTCTGGCATGTGGACTGTGATGTTTTACCTGCGCTGATAATTCTGGATCTCCAGCTCGATCAGTTCTCTGTATGAACTCTCCACCTTCTTATGCGTCACAGCGACCAGCTGAATCAACTCAGACCTGCGCAGCGGAAAACACCATTCACACACCAGTTACTTCAGTAATGTGCCTTATTATAGCAACTACTAAATATTAAAGAGGTGGTATAATACCCTTATCACAAGATGTAAAATAAGTCTCTGATGTCCCCAGAGTGTGTGTGTGAAGTTTCAGCTCAAAATAACCCACATATATTTTTATA